>VYZW01058320.1:66034-83221 GCA_013401315.1 Balaeniceps rex | reverse complement strand
TGCTTGTGACTTGCTCTATTCCCTAAATAAAACAATATCCATAGTAAAACCAGTTTTGAATTCAGTTTGTTCTTAAAAACAACTGCATGAGCTAGGGTCCTGGCTGATAGGAAGGGCAGTATGTGGAGAGCAGTCAGTGTGGCTGTGGGGCCAAGTGGGGATGCGGTAAGTACACAAGCAACTCCACAAGAGCAGGTCGGAGCACTCGGCATGCCAGCTGTAAGAGGCAAGAGGTAGGACATGGACAGCTTGTCACTGGGTAAGTCTGGGACCTATGTCTTGTCAGTCCTTTTTATGACTTTGGCCCAAGTCCCTAGTCACAGATATCAGCGACAAAAGGGATGGTTTCCTTTAAGATGAACACATACATTTCTTGGTCAACATGACCAAGAATGTCATGCCTCTGTGCCTCCGCACCCACCTGCAAAACTACCAACTTTCTCACCTCGCAGACTTTGCAACATTTTCAGACATTCTGAAAATGGAGACCAATTAAATGAACTTAGGTAAAAAAAAAGGTTCTTTCACTACATTTCCCTGATTGCAGGCGTGTGAATCAAAGATTTTTTTCTATGAATCTAGAAAAGTAATTTATTTAGAGTTTGTTGAATGTTGAGCGGCCTTTTGCTGGACTCATTTCAGTGTAATCTTGTATTTTTATTTTTTTTAACTCCAGAAATACAATAATCTAGCCTTCTATTGGGTGAAAGCAACAGTGCCTAAAATGTATGAAAGAACATCCTCTTTTGGTGCAGGAAGATACACAATCTGTCTTTCCCATGACTGCAAAGCTTCTGTAAGAACAAGTACACACAATAAAACATGGGTTGTCACAAAGGCGGTTAATTTTCATCTAATATCATTACTATTTAATTGGCTTATTTCTTCAGAATCATTTATGGTTTAAATTAATCAGAATACAGTCATTCAAGAAAATATTACCAAATTCTCAAAGAATTCTAAAAATAACAAAGAATTATAGGTACTAAACTCTGAAATGTCCCTATGAAGTAGAAGAGACCTGTTGGAACAACTTGCAGTTTCATGTCTGTGAGACAGAAAAATTGAAACTGCTGAAGGAACTCAAGTTGGCAGAATATCCTACTACCAGGACTAAAATTTGTTCTGCTCACCATGGTTAACAAACTTTCATTTACCAAAAAAAGAAAAAAGAGAGAAAATCAGAGGCCCAGTGCTCTCTCTCAAAGATCAAGTATTTTTTGCTAGAGAAAAATGGACTTTTGCATCCTGCAGGGGAGTGCTGCCCCTGAGTCTGTTCCAGTCAGCATGTAGTTTCTGTGTGGCCCAACTGGGAATGTGAGATTCAAAGGGGAATCCTGGTTCCCTGATGCAATGGAGTCAGCCACGGAATCTCAGCAGGTTTGTAACAGATTCAGCCTCTGCAAACACTGATTTTCACTTTGCAAAAATGAGAATTAATCTGATTATATTAAACAAATAAATACATATATATGTATATTGGCCCTATAGCCACATAGCTTAAATGTAAACACAGGGTTAACTACTTTCTGACCTGGGCCATAAATTAGTGAGATTTTAGAACTAAAAGACCAAGCAAGACAACATTTCCAAGAAGATCCTATGAAGGTCCAGAAATTCCCCTACTAAAAGATGGGGAGGTGCTTAAACAGATATAAGAGTATAAAATAATAATTTATCCAAAATAATTCCATTAGAAGCATCAAGGTCACAACATCTGCCACGTGCTTGTTAGTAGCCCAAAAGAGTGCAAAGAAACAGCAGCATCTTCTACTATAATTCCTTCCAGCTACTGGTTTGCAAGTGTGACTTGCTAAAGGACAGAATCATCCAGCCGATCACTGCTGTAAAAGTTAGATTTAGCCATGTCTCTTTTCATCTCTTTTTGTGTAAGCGTGCGTGTAAAAGTGTTAGTCATTTTTGCTGTTGTTGTTTATATGTTACAGGAAGCCATGAATATTTCATTCTGCAGCTAAATTAACATCATACCACAATTACAGATTTCTCCCCAAATGCAGACTTCTGGACTTGGTATTCAATTTCCTTTCAGACAGTAGCAAATAAGTACTTTTCTGTAAGGAGTTACTGTTTCAGAACTCAATGTTCTTCACCTAGGAAGTCTGAAACAGTTTTGCATCTAAACACAGTGCACAAAAAAGAATTTGTCTACTTGTACTTCAAACATTACTCGTCAGATGTACACTTACTTGAAAACATAGTCATGGCAATCAAACAAAATCACTAGAAAATAAAGGAATTAACTCAATGCAAGTGAGAAAATTTTAGTACAGATTAAAGTTTGAATAAGTTTTCAGGTCTGAAAAGACATACCAAAATAGGTTGTTTGGAGGATTAGCATGACATTAATCTTTTTCTGGTTAAAGGTATATTATGTCAAGTCTATTTTTCTGTTAGCACATAGAGGTATCGAAGATATAAGCAGCTAATTAAAGTTACGGGCTCTGCAACACACAAAACAGTAGATCAATTACAGATCTGCCACATGAGTATTTATGTACAATATATCTGGGGCCATTCACTGGTAGACATGGCCTTAATGATGATATCACGGGAATTAATGAATGCAAATAAATGGCAATGAAATCAATTCCTTCAGTATGATGAAAAGGAGAAACACACTGTTTCACATTTGTAATTCTTTTGCTTTTTTTGTTTGTGTTGCTGGGTGGATTTTTTGTGATTTTTCTTTTCTAATCCATGCCAGATCCTGATCCAGTCAAGTTTTGCAGTATTTCTGCATAGACCTTTTATTCAGAAGTCTCAGAATACTTACTAAATAATGTACTAAGTGCTGGTGTTAACGATGCTAAAATGCCCATAATTTCTAGGTATATTTATCTTTCAATAGCTTGGTTTCCTATGGAAAAAAGACTTATGTTACACAGCTATCCTGCATGTTATTCTGGTTCCCCTCCTCCCCACGTAAGATTTGAAACCCTTGGCCAGTTTCACCTGAACTTGCTAGAGGCAATGAGGTCTCAAGGTTAGTTAAGCCTAGTTAAGCTTCCTAAAAACAGATAGGTGGATATACATTAAAAAATAACAACTTTTGTTTTTATAGGTCTACTGTTACAGTCAAAACCAGCAGCACTTACATAGCTGAGTGGGAATGCCTCAAAGGGAAAGTAATAAGTAAATACAAGTACAACACAGAATCGTACTATAATTCAGTTAAGTAATCAATCAATGAGGAGACACCACATGAAACCAGGTTTCTTTAGTTCTGGTGTTGACAGATCTACTTGTTTATTATTTGGATCAGTAATAAATTCCCATGATCCTAGACAGTGTTTTATGTTGAAGCTGTTCAGACCTGCATACGGGAATGGGCTTAACAGAAATACATGTACGTTCATATCTTCTTCAGTATAAAATTAGCTCTGTTCCCCAGTCACTGTAATCAGGTGCCTGAGCATAAATGTACCATCACCCTCTGCTGGAAAGAGTTTACTCTACAGTCAAGAGACGATTGAAAATGCTAGATCCAGAACAAAAATTTGGCACACAAAGTTAAAGGTTGCAACACATAATTTTTTTAGACAATTATCACCGGCAATAATGCAGATCATTGTGGTGGGCACCAAGACTCCCCATTTAGCACCAGGGCAAAGTCAATCTTATCAGAACAGGAGTTACAACCAAGACTGAGATAGTGGCAGAAAGTTCTTGAATGCCAAATAATAGAAAATGCTAATGACACCAACTTATCCTCAGTCTACAAATATCTTACCTCAGTCAACAATTAAGCAAAGATTTTTCAATCCTTAAAGCACACTTCCAGACCTCTGCCTCCTTTGAATTAAAATATTTGGATTCCTATTCCTTTCCTTGTGTATGTTACTGATTAGTTTTAATATAAGTAGAGCTGTATGCTCTGTTTGCAATATATAAGAGCCATGGTAAGCAAAGCACTCTTGATGGTCCTAACACGGTCCTCAAAAAAAAAAAAAAAATTATTGACAACATGAGACAAAAAAGAAAAGCCAGCTACTCAAATACCAAGGTCGAGAGAACTAAATGAGTTACAGATGGTACTGACTACCTTTGGCCATCGAAATCAATCCCAAACAATATACTACCCAGTTGTGCAGAAGAATGGAAAAACAGATAGGTTCAAGTGAAGGGAAACACATAATGGCTTGAGGGTTCTAGCCATGAACTTCTTTTAGTGAAGCGATGTTAATGGACCACCACCTCTATCTCTGTGAATCAATTCTTTCAGACCTGCAAGCAATAAAAGCTGCCACTCTCTGGAAAAACATATGTGGAATGAGATATGAAAACCAGTTGCATTTCTTAAAAAATAATATAGCACTATATATAAAGCAATTATATGTTTCCACATGGAAAAACGCATGGAGTTCTGGTCTCCCTGCCTTAGAAAAGGTTAGCTGTTACAGATATAGATACAGACATATGATGAAAAGATACTGAGAGCACAAACAGCAGGGCATATTGGGAGAAAAATAACCAGTTTATTTTTTAATGGCATCTTTTAACTTGTTTTTCACCAAGTTCTGTCACTGTACTGGACACTGCTTGCTCCTAAGTGTAACAGCCCAGCCTGACAAAAAGAGATTTAGGTATCTCACTCACTGGCGCAGGCATTTATGGAGAACGTGGTAGATGCCATGGTAATGGGGTGAACCCTCTCACAGGCTCCAGTAGGCACCAGCTGGAAACAGCAGCTGACAGGTTCAAAACAAGTATGAGAAGGAGCTTTCCACACAGTGTGTGGAAGTCTTTGCCACAGAATGCTGTGGATGCTGAATTTTAATGTCTCTAAAAAGCAACTGGACCTATTCATTGAGGAAAAACACAGCAAAGTCCATGAAATATAAAGACATCCATCTCTGGCTTGATGAAAACAGGTGTCACTGCACAGTCTTATTCTCTTCCCCAGGCATCCACTACTATGTAACATCAGAGGCAGAATATTGTTTAGACTGGCCTTTGCCTTGATCTGGTACAGTATCATGTTTTCCAAACACAGAGCAGTGGGGTTTGCTCATTGGTCAGACTGTCTAATCTTTCTGGTGCTTAAAACTATCCATTGTCTTTGCGGAGTGCCCTGTATCTCTAAATGTTGTCTTCTGAGCATGCACAGACACATATCAGTCTTGACAACAGTGTGCAACTAATCTCTCTCTCTCTCGGTCTCTCCTTCTTCAGCTGGTCCTCTCTCAGAACACACCCTAGAGACAACAGCCACCTGCAGCTGATGTTGCCCCATCCCATCTTCCTCATCTCACATGCTCTCTTAGCCATTAAGTAGTCCAGTGGAAGAGCAGTCACCAAGACAGAGAAGATGGGATACATTCCTTCTTGGCCTTGTAAATGGAAGGTTAAAACAATAACCACTAGATGGAGGATGAAGTGCACTTCTTACCCAAGTGCCCAGTCAGTTTGTCATTGTCTCAAGCAAAGAAAACATATTTCTCTTTCCATGGGATAGCTTGTGAATGAAATATGAATCATCTGCTGATCAGGGCGAAGTGAGGAATGGGGGTCTGAATGGGGGTCAGAGGAGAATTGAGCATAGGCCCCTCACATGTTGGGTGAGCTTTTCAGCTACTGGGATGTGAAGCACACAAAAACAGTGCCACAACTTCTTTCACCAGTTTGAAAGAGAAGATCGACGCCTTTTCAACTTTCTGCATAGATAAACCTTACCTATCTAGCTCCAAAAGAAGACTCTGCATTGCAAACCCAACACAAAGTGTGATGCTGGACAGTAAAACAGAGAGCTTTGGGGCACCTTTAGGACTCTCCCTTTTTGGAGGATTTCCTGCTGCCTAACTTAGGGTCAAGGCTGGCATCAGTCAAAGTGCTGGAGGCTTTGAATCCTCTCCTTCAGTTCCTTATTCCAGGCTGTGGATGCTGCTTGTCTCTCTCTTTTTCTTTTCTTTTTCTTTTTTTTTTTCATTTAGTCTACATGACAGGAGATTAATAAATTAAAGTGAAGCTGTCACACATTTCTGACCATAACAGTGAAAAAAAAGTACAAGAAAACCTGTGTTCCAATACAGTGCTATTATAACCTGAAGATCCCATTGCTGTAGTTTAGGTTACACATTGGTACTAGCTACAACTACTGTTCCCGGACAACTCCTTCATGCTTGGCATTGACGTCTGAAAGAGGTTATGGGACCAACCTGGCATTCACATGAAATGCTCATGTGATTTTTCCTCAACACAGTTCCACCAAACTAAACTTTAAATTCACTGTTTAAAATAACCTGGTTCATTCTGACCGAGACTAAATCACATATTGTAAAAGTCCTCAGCCATTGGATGTGGGGAAGACAGAAACTTTCAGCAAACAGGTGGTCTGGGGATAGATAGCAGTGATTTCAAGTCAGCACAAATGCAGCTGGAAAAGGACACATGCCACAGTCTAAATCACCAAAGAAATAATGAAACTACCAGCTAGGATGAAGGACCGAGCAACACTGATAATCTGAAAAAAAAACCAAAATAGTTCACTTTCAGAATACTGGGTTTGAACTGAGAACAGGACATCCAGAAAGACAGCCTGAAATGCGAAACTAAATTGAGAGAGTCAGAATGGGGTGAAGCTTGGCAGTTGCCTGCAACGAGAAGCTAGCAAAAGCTCTCTCAATGCTTTATATCATTCGAACACTAAGAATAGGGAGGGAAAAGAGATGGAAAGCAGGACCTATGGATGCATTCCTCAAATAAGGAAGAAGAGACGATGTTAAAGGAGATTCTTAAGCAGCAGCCAGAGGAATAAGAGGAAATCAACAGAACAAAGAGAATACATGTTTGTCAAAAATGAAAAAGTGGAAGAATATAGAAAATGACAGGATTATCTGTGTTGAAAGAAGTTGGTTGACTAAACAGGATAAGAATTTGTCGTGGTTTAGCCCCAGTCGGCAACCAAGCACCACGCAGCCGCTCGCTCACCCTCCCCCTCCCCGGTGGGATGGGGGAGAGAATCGGAAGGGCAAGAGTAAGAAAACCCACGGGTTGAGATAAGAACAGTTTAATAATTGAAATAAAAATAATAATAATAATAGTAATAATAATAATAACAATACTAATTGTAATGAAAAGGAGAACGAGAGAGACAAACAAAACCCAGGGAAAAGAAAACAAGTGATGCAACCGCTCACCACCCGCCGACCGACACCCAGCCAGTCCCCGAGCGGCGATTGATCCCTCCGGCCAACTCCCCGCAGTTTATATACTGAGCATGACGTCATATGGTATGGAATAGCCCCTTGGTCAGTTTGGATCAACTATCCTGGCTGTTCCCCCTCCCAGTTCCCTGTGCACCTGGCAGAGCATGGGAAGCTGAAAAAGAAAGTCCTTGACTGGTGTAAGCTCTACTTAGCAACAACCAAAACATCAGTGTGTTATCAGCATTCTTCTTACACTAAATCCAAAACACAGCACTATGCCAGCTACTAGGAAGAAAATTAACTCTCTCCTAGCTGAAACCAGGACAGAATTAAATAAGAGTCCATTTAATTTTTACTTTCATATATATTTCTGAGGGTTTTTTTGGCCATGGCAATGAAGCTGAATATTAGAAAGAAAAATATATCAATTATAGGAAGCCCTGGAAAAGCCATTTGAGTTGACTTGCACTTTCAGACTAAAGGATTACTGAACTATTTGGATTTATTTTGGTGTCTTTGAGAAATCTCTACAGCTCACGTCTGTCCATATATACTCACCTTTGGCATTACAGGACCACAGTATACCATATTACCTCTCAAATAATAATACCCTGACTGTGCAGAGTTTTACCTATTGTTTAACCACACATTTCTGATTTCCAGATTTCTCTTCCATAAAATTTCCTAAAAACCATGCTTATATAAATAAGGTCATTTCAGGTACAACTTTAGTGAATTAGCAGCTGTTATGCCACTATTAGTCACTGAGAATTCCAGGCTGTTCCCTCATTCAATTATGATGCTGCCAATTTCATTTCCTGGCTTTTGTCTTTCTGGCCAACGCATACAGCTTGGAGAAAATTTAGTTCTGCTGTCCTATAGACTTAACAGTACTGCACCACAATACTTTGACCTTAGAAAATGATTAATAGCCACTGATCAACAATATGGATGCATTTCGGGGTGAAATGTACATAAGCAAATTAATAAATAATAAAATAATAAATTGAGGAGGAAGACATGTTATAGTCCAGTCCTACCACATAATACAGCAAAGTTAACTTGTTAAAATTCAGACTGTTTTAAGAAACATCTTTTACTTGTACATTTAGTTTCTTGTCCAGTCAGCTTACGTACCACCTAAATTCCTGTGCTTAATTGACAGAGACAGCTAAAAGCAAGAGCATTCTGTAATAACCTAATTCTCAAGTTCTGTCTGGAAGCCACCTATGTTTCTTGCTTTCACTACTTCTATTGGAAAACCACTTGAAGTACTGCTATACTGGTAAGAAAAGCAAGGCTAGTGAAACACAGAAAAAACAGTATCATCTATAAGAAATTTGGAAACCTTTTTTTAATTCTTGACTACTTCAGGGCAAGCATGTAATTACTATTTCTTCTTCCAGAATGCTTCTCCAAGTGAAAAATCTTTTAGCCCTTTCTGTCATTTCTGCAATGTGTTGTAACTCTTTGGCTTTGTTTTGACAGTTTAAACAAAATCCTTCAGTTTGTTCTCTGTTCCCCTGATTACCTTAGGAGACATTTTTTGCACTTGCTCCAGGTTGAGACCATGCTTTCCAAACACAGGTGACCGAACAGCACAGTATTCCAAAAGACTATTAGTGGCTTGGGCATTGCTGTTAATAATCTCAATCACCTTCACCTTAAGTATATACAAAGACACCTTGCTATATATTTTAAGCTCACATTTGCATTTATTTTTTGTTTTCTCTGCCAAAAGCAATAGCCAACTGCTGTCTTACAGTCATTATATGATTGACCAATATATCAGATTGTTTTTCTCTCTGTAGTTAATGAGCCCCCCGTTTATGGCATCACCTCTGTGTGCAAGCTTGCAAACCATATTAATAAAATTCATCTTATTTCTGGAACTCCAGTACTCAAATACATTAAGTATTTCCTGTGTCATGTACTGGTTCTTATATTGATAATTCCTCCCAATTTTGTGTCAAAAAAATTATTAGAGTTCTTCTGCCTTTCAGTGCTAATCATTAATGAAAACATTAAATGACAGTCACCATAGGAGTCATCATTTGAGAAAGTCCTTCAGACCAAATATTCATTTCAGAGATCCTATCAGCTGCTCTATCACTCCCCTTCTCAACTGGGCAGGGGAGAGAAAACATAACAAAAAGCTTGTGGGTCAAGGTAAGGACAGGCAGATCACTCACCAATTATCATCACAGGCAAAACAGGCTCGACTTGGTTCCCCAATCAGGTTAATTTATTATCAATCAAAACTGAGTAGGGTAAGGAGAAATAAAACCAAATCTTAAACCACCCTCCCCCCCCCCCTCCCTTCTTCCCGGGCTCAACTTCACTCCCAATTTTCTCTACCTCCCCCCGCCTCCAGCAGTGCAGGAAGACGGGGAATGGGGGTTGTGGTCAGTCCATCACACGTTGTCTCTGCTGCTCCTTCCTCCTCAAGGGGAGGGCTCCTCACACGCTTCCCCTGCTCCAGCATGGAGTCAGTCCTCCATGAACTTCTTCAACATGGGTCCTTCCCACAGGCTACAGTTCTTCACCAACTGCTCCAGCGTGTGTCCCTTCCACGGGGTGCAGTCCTTCAGGAACGGACTGCTACNGTCCCTTCCACGGGGTGCAGTCCTTCAGGAGCAGACTGCTCCAGTGGGGGTCCCCCACGGGGTCACAAGTCCTGCCAGCAAACCTGCTCCAGCATGGGCTCCTCTCTCCATGGGTCCACAGGTCCTGCCAGGAGCCTGCTCTGGTGCAGGCTTCCCACGGGGTCACAGTCTCCTTCAGGCATCCACCTGCTCCGGCGTGGGGTCCTCCATGGGCTGCAGGTGGATATCTGCTGCACCATTAACCTCCATGGGCTGCAGGGGGACAGCCTGCCTCACCATGGTCTTCACCATGGGCTGCAGGGGAAGCTCTGTTCTGGTGCCTGGAGCACCTCCTCACCCTCCTTCTTCATTGACCTTGGTGTCTGCAGAGTCGTTCCTCTCACATATTCTCACTCCTCACTCCAGCTGCAGTTTGTGTCCCGTTGTTTTTTTTCCCCTTTTTAAATATGTTACCCCAGAGGCGCTACCACCATTGCTGATGGGCTTGGCCTTGGCCAGCAGCAGGTCCGTCTTGGAGCTGGCTGGCATTGGCTCTATCGGACATAGGGGAAGCTTCTAGCAGCTTCTCACAGAAGCCACCGCTGTAGCTCCCCCACTACCAAAACCTTGCCATGCAAACCCAATGCACTGTTACTATCAAACACGTCAGTGAAATGTAGGCAGCCTTCTTGTTTTCAGTGAATCATTTCAACATGAAAAGCATCAAGCTAAAACAATGTGATCTACCTTTCGGTAAACAGAAAATGGGGTGAATTATGAACTATTTGTCTTCAATCATTATCCCCTTCAAAATTTTTCTTAAAAAGTAATATTGAAATAATATAACGGGTCTGTGATCACCTGAACCACTTCTCCACCCTTCACTTTTGTCTGGATACTCCATTTTTCAGTCCTGGGGTGCTAGACCACAATAATGCTGCTGGAAACAACCCAATATACCTCACTTTCATGGGACGGAGCTAATCAGGTTCCCTCCTTCGCCTCAGGCAATTCAACCCCCCTTTCCCGCACATGGTGATAAAATTCATGCCCTCCTCCATGTCCTTCACTAGTCCATCTCCATCTTAATATTTGGTAAGATTCATATTTTGCAAATAAAGGTATTCAAGTACTTTTTCCTTTCCAGAGTGTCTTTAGTCTTGGCCCATTCTTGCTTCCCAATATCCTCACTTGCTCTTTCCTTGTTCTTTTTCCATGTACATACGAGAAAAAAGAAAATACTAGTTGCTTTAGTTTCCTTTGTAGGGCTAAACTTAGCTTAACTTCTCACAAGTCTCATTTTATTCATACCCTGTCAGACTTCCAAGATATACCTTTCTTTGCCAATCAGATTCTTCCTCCATTTCTGTATTTGGTTGTTCTTTGGACATAATTCAGATAAGGAAGCTGGCCTGCCTGGCTTCTCACAGGCAGCACTCAGCATTTTACAAGATCATACACTGCAATGGAATAAATCTGCATAAACTAACTGTGCATAAATTAAGTCTTAAAATGAAAACAAGGTTCTTGATCTATGAAAGAGATATGCTCTGAAACTGTTTCCCAACAGAAGGAGGGCAAAAACCCTGAACTCATTTCAGGAATAAGAATTCTTCTCTCCATGGAAGAAATTTATATTATTGATAACCTTGCTTCTATTCAGAGTGTTCCTCCTCACTGAAAACAAAAATGTCAGCTCTTAAACAAATGGACATATGAAGCTGTATGCAGTCACTTATCAGCATCTCTTAGCCTATAAGCATTTAACCTGCACATCAATCCTGAGAGAGGACCACAGTCGCAAGGGTGTCGAGCTTTATTGGACTGCCATGGCTACATACTGGTGTTCAAAACACGGCACAGGATTTGCATACCTTCACATCAGATGAAACTGCAGGAGTTTCTTGAATTTCTATCTCTGTCTATAAAGGAAGACAAATTGATTATTATCTGTTATTCAGACAAAACTGAAGAAATCCTTGAGAATCTGAACTATCAATGCTTAATTAAATACAGATTATGCTTTGCATTTAACTGATGATTGATTTGGGTGCCTAAGACATTCCCATTAAAGATTTGGGGTATTCCTAAGGCTAGTCTTTCCTAACAACAAACTAATTCTGAAAAATTTTATTCAATTCTTGCACTCCTAATGTCTTTGTCTTCTACTGAACTTCCTGTTTTCACAGAAGTTGAACTAACTTAATTGTCTTACTTATTTCAACACTTTCACACCTGTGTTACCCGGACACACATACTGACTACAATCACATTAGCCTGGTTTCTAGCAGCTAAAATAGGGGAAAAAGAACATATTTCAGAATGCCTTCCTTCCTTCCTTCCTTACACCCAGCAGATAACTCTTTCAGAGCCAAGAACAGAAAGAAAGGAAGATGGGACCTGCTTCAACCTAAGCTTTTTTAAACATGCACTGGTTTTGTGTGTCTTATTCCTAAATGCATGATTACAAAGCTGTATGAAGAGTTTCTATCAAGTCAGATACATCTAAAACCTGACATTCTGCAGCCTTTCCTTTTAATATAATTTTTTCTATACAGATGTGAATATTTTTTACAATTTTCTGACCCCGATTTTAGTATATTGTTTACTTACTGGTTTTACTGATGTATATATAAGAGAAATCATCACCAAAAAAAAGCACCAGGACCCAGATTGTTTTCAGCAGTATTAGCACAGGCAAGTTGAACTAATATTTTCTTACAGCGTGCCAGTCAGATGCAATTAAAAAGCTATCATACATTTTGAGGATTTCAGAGAACTGTTAGTAGTCACAGCTGTCTGAAAATACCTGCCACAGGGAAAATGTTGGTATTTGATTGTTACTGACAAGTCCTATATGGACAGACTCTGTAGATTTGCTCAGAAGACACATTTGCACAATATGGCTCTGGTGCTACTGGATCTGAGATTTCATTTACCATATCAGAGATAGACCTGGGGTTTGCTTGGCAGAGCAAGCTCAGGAATGGTCTTACACACTCAAAGTGTGTTCCACAAGGAGAAAGGACTTCACCAGCTCAACATGAACTTTTAAACAATACAGAAGTCTCAGATTTGCTTCTGAATAATAACAAATTATATTCTCAAAATAAAAATAGAGCATGCCAAATACACCAGGTGCTTATTAACTGTTCATGTTTCATTGCTGCCTGCTTGACAAGCCATAATTTTTTTCTTGATTTTTTCTGAAACAACAAAAATCAATTCATACCACATTTATGAAGTGTCTCAGTATACAGCACTAAATGCAAAGTGTTTTAGTTTTCTAATGCTTTACTCCTTCCAGGGAGTTAATCATTGATGAGGTGAAATATGCTGACTTAGTATTTTCATGAACTGCCTGGTCTGTGAGGAACTCTCCCCAAACTTGCATTGAAAACTGTTCCCAAAAATTTCAGCCACAGCTTGCTTGGCTTTTCTTTTTATCAGGGACTACATCCAAATCCAGAATGTGCCAGTTCTATAGCTGGAGGCTGATCCTTCCTCTAAGACTTTCATTATACTAGCAGCGACCCATGTAAGTGGCATATAAAAGTTCCCAAATTCCCAAAACCAGCCAGTAAAATTGTCACCCTGTGATGGATCAAGTCTTCATATGATGCCAATAACATATATTTTGGAAGTGCTGGCTTAGAAGAGCATTTCTCCAACAAAATTAAAACAGAAGGCCCTTACAAGAGTAGAGATAGCCATGCTCTATGCCCAGACATGATTAACAATCCCCAGGTGGCAGAGGGAACACTGACTGGAGCCAGTCAAATAGGGGTTCGAATGAAAGTGGAAGGTTTTGTTTGTCTTGCATTTCTTTTTGTTTCATTCCATGTTGCTAAAAATTCCACCATGTGTGACATTTGTCTGGCTTTAACAGGATCAAACAGGTATTGGGAGGGTGGTAGGAGAGGTAAGGAGGAGGTTGTTCTCATCTGTAATAGAACTGGAGTCTAACATTGCAGCTCTCCTCTTCTTCAGGATATCCACATCACTGAGCACAGCACTATCTAGTCTTCATCCCTTTTTTCTCCCTTCTCACCCTAATAAACGCTCAGCCATACCCTATCATATCCACAGCCAAAATAATGTCCATTTTCAACTACAAAGATAGTAAACAGAGAACAGAAGCATCACACTCCCTTGTTCATTCCCTGTTGATTTTTCGTTCCTTAACAGTGAAAAAAACCCATAAATAAGTCCATCTGAGTCTCTGTTTATGAAAACATGACTTACATTTTACAAATACTTGATAACAAATAAGCCTTTACATGTTCTAATGCTTTCTTTCAAGTGATGTATTGACTTTATTCAGATGAGCTTAAAAGACCTACAATCTCTCTGGGAATTTATTTCATAACGGAAACACAATTGTCTCTCCCTTGCATTATCATAGTGTAAAAGGTCACCACACTCTAATATAAAGCCAATAAAAAGGGAAAAAGCTAGTTTTTGAAAATTAATTACTTTCCCAGAAATCTTTTTCCTTCCTTAAGCGTGGGAGAAAGGTATAAAGGGAGCCCAAGAAATATGTTTGTCCTATGGCATTCTGGAAGGAAGATCCAAAATACCATCCTATGCACCCTAACCCAGAAAGGAGGCTCAAGGTTAGGAAAAGCTTGACCAGCAAGGAGGGTCAGCCAGGCTCTGCACTGGGAGGGCTGTGAGCAGCGGTGCATGCAGGAGGGCCCATCCTGGGAGAGCCTCCTCCACAAGGGAGGGTGCCTGCAGGGCTAGGTCACCCTCAGCACCTTCATCCTCTCCACTCGCTCCTGCCCACAGAATCCCTCAGCTGGCCCCTGAGTGAATACAAAATTTTGCTTGCTGAAATCTTCCTTCTGTTTACATATATTCAAGAAATAATCAGAAACTCTTGTTATCTCATCACTATCGAAATCTCTACCTTATCAAGCAGGCAAATAGAAAACGACCCATCCAGACAGACATGCAAAGCAAGCAGAGCTGTTCCTATTTACCAGCAGCAATTCTGTCAAGCACAAATTCTGTGTCTCAGACAAATAATGACCTAAAGCAATTGAGTAAATTAGTCCCAACTATTTCTGTCAGCGGTGACTGTAAGATGTACCTCTCATTTTCAGCCACTGGAAGAACATCTATAGTATGTTCTTTGAAGACCTCTGGTGGCAAAGACTGAGCACCGACCTTCCCTCTCTAATTTGAATACAAACATGAAGTCCCCAAACAGCTTGCACAGTGGCTGACTGCAGTTTTGCTGTAGGACACAATTCCTGGAACTAATATATCACTGACCTCACAATATCCAACATCATTAACAATTGCATAACTAGAGCTGAGCAAATAATTACTTTAGCTTCCTTTTATGTTGCATGGAGTTATCTATAAATTGCAACTACTGTAGACATAACATTAGACGAAAGAAAAGACATAAAGTTTATTCAAATTACTAATCATTATTTCAGCTTCTTTCTTTTGCCTCCCTCCCTTCTGAACTACAGGGCTAAGGCAGGAAAGGATGAACGCTTATGATGTATTCCCACCTCTTCTTCACTTTAGGGAAAAAAAATAGCATTCCCTTTTCCTTTTTTTTTCTTTTTCTTTTGTTGATATTAGTTCAAGTAGTCAAAATGATCCAAGCCACTCTATACAGCTCAAAATCTGGCTATAGATTATTTTGGACACTATATCCTAACTCATAATAGAACCCTGTTTTCTGAGATGTAAAACCATCTCTCTCAATGGCCCAGTTCCATCTGAGAGGTTTTGTTTTATGAATTAGCTTGTGGTCAACCTATCCAAACAGCTTTACTTCTTGCTCCTTTCCTAAATCAGGATGGTAACATTTACAAAAACACAACAATATAAATGTCATGAAAGGTTAAATTGGCATCCTAGTGTTTTTAGCCACTTTAGAAGAAGTTTTAGTACATCCATTTCTCCCAGACAGCAACAACCACATATCATGAAGAAAGATGGGTCAGTAGTAAAAGGAAAGATTCTCTCAATTTGAAGCTGGATTTCACAAGAAAGACTGAAATTAGAATCCTCTCTATTTTTCAAAAAAGCAGAAATGCACCCTTTCATCAACAGATTTCCTACACATATCAAATGGCCAAAGAGATGCCTTCTCTTCTTCAGAAACATCAGTAAAAAGCACCACTGCACATGAAGGCAACACCACCAGCTGGCCTGGTTTAGTGTTTGAAGAGCCTAAATCTTTGGGGACTCAGAGACCCTGCAAGCCACAGCTCACACATTCCTCTAAATGCTGAGAAATCCAGCCTCACGAGCTACTTTTTTCTTTAAGTGCTTCTAGAACTTGACGAAGCTCTAAGACTAAGCCAAGACTAAGCTCCACCAATGTCTTAACACACATCTGAACTTGAATATCAGGTCCAAACTGCTCATTACCATGAAAAAAATCTCATTCCTCTTATTATAAATGAGAAATAATAGTGACATAGCTAATTTGCAGTGACAACTTTACATCTTTTAAATAAAACATATTTAGAGGGGATTTCTCTATTTGTTTTTTACTACTGATTACATAACAGTTAAAGCTGCACCATCGCAATTGTTCCTTGATTAAAAGTACTGTGGGGACAGGAGCAGAGATGAAAAATGTCAGTTCCACTGCAGATTTTGCAACTGATCTTTCAACCACTGCGAAAAATCCAGACAAGAAATATGGCAATGTGTCCAAATGTAATGGCTTCACTGGCTTAAAAATCAGCCTATGATTTCTTTTTCAAACCATCCTATAAGCTGTTCATAGTAGAAGTCACAGTTTGATCCTCAAAGCATGATATACTTCATGGGTGACTAAAACAAGTATTTTGTAATTCCTGTGCTAATAAGGTATGTTGAGGGGAAAAAGGAACAAGTCAGAAGGATAATGAACTGTATGCAAGATATGCAGGGGAGAGCAGCAGCAAGCAGCAGCTGCAAGACCTGAACTTATTTCAGAATATCAGCACACCATCCATATAGTCGTGAGTGAAATTATCATCAAAGCCATTCAAGCGGTCATTCATCCCTGATATAGCATTAGGGATACCTTTGGGCTCTCCGAGATGGTCCATATTTCACTAGGCTTCATCACAGGTGGGCAAAAGACATGAGGCTGGCACAGGACTGCTGCTCCGACTGGAAAAAAGGTGGTTATAAAGATCTGAAATGTGCATTGTCAAGAAAAAGTTGCTTTCACAATTCACAGATTAGCAGCAAGGAAGAAAAGAATACCAACAGGTCATCTTTATCTCAGGACTTTTATATAAGTTCACAGCAAAACCAGACAAGGCTGGGAACGCATTCAGTGGCAGGGTTACAATGAAATCAAAACCATTCAAGTGCCTAAACAAGAGACCCAGTGCAACATTTTCAACAAGATTCCACTGTTATCCAATGTACGAAGTCAAAGCTAATCTCACAGAGAAATCAGAAAGATA
>VYZW01058320.1:40005-60420 GCA_013401315.1 Balaeniceps rex | reverse complement strand
ATTCTTTTCCTTAGGTTTCTCTTCTTGGGGTGGGGTTTTGTTTTGGGGTTTGGGTTTTTTTTTTTGTAAACACAAAGCATTGCCGTCCTCTGGTTTTTAGAAGCCAGAAACAAACATGAATAACATAAATATTAAATCAATACTTTATTCCCTGTACTACTGTAACCAGCAGCCATCTCTAGTCATAAATATAGGCCAGCTCCTAGTCTCCAGAGCAATCCTATTTGGAAATACACAAAATTGTGAATTGCATTAAGGTTCTGAAGCACATCCTTGAAACCTGACTTCACAGAGCTGCCACTCGCAAATTTGAAGAGGCACTGTTGAGCAAGTATTTTCTCATATAATGGTTTGATAATATGTAAAAAGAAAAAAAAGAGGGGGGTGATATATGGGTTGCTAGTTCTAAGTACGGGTAAGTATGGAATTACGTGGTTCTGGACTCTCCCCGATATTTTATCGTACACTGTTTATTTTGCCATTTCTTACTAGCTTGTTTAATAGTTCTCAGTCTCAGTTCCATTCTTTCTTTCAGCTTTAATATGCATCCCCACTCTTCCAGTCCGTACAAAAATCCCCTTGTCTTCATTGGCATTTCTGGACACAAAAGACAGTATGTTTCCTCACTCCCAGAATTTTTTCGGTTCACAAGTCAATAACTATTAGGCTTCATACATTCATATATAGTGACACAGCAGCCAAGTATTACAATTGCTACTCTAGCAAAAGCTTCAATAGAGTAACTCCAAATTTATACCAGTGCAACTGAGACTACAATTTGCATTCTCTTAACTACAGCAGAAGCTTTTCAGAGCAGCTTCCCAGTAAAAAACGAGTGACAGCGAAGTAAGGAACATAAGGTTAAACTCCATCTGCAAACGAGCTCCTTGGTTCTCTTTACAGTACTCAAAATAAGCACTTTCCTATTCCACTTCACATTTGATTTTCTTTTCCCCCAGAAGACAGTGAAACAAGTGGGTGTTTATCTGAAGGAAAAAATCACTCTTCTTGCTCAGGGAAGGGCTTTGCTTCCATCAGGTACTCATCTGAAAGTCACGCGTCAAACACTTCTTCCATTCTAATCTTTACATGGCATAAAGGACAGCATCTGAATTTAAAAGGCCTCACCTTTTCTCCATGCAACACATAATGAAGAATCTGCATCAGATTTAAACAACAGCAAGCAAGCTTTGAAGTTAACTCTAAGTGACATCAGAAAAAGTGATTATGAAGTGGTAGCAAATCATTAAAATTTAGCAGTGAAAGCTCCATGGAAATATTGTCAGGCTCTTTTAAATCTTCCATCACTGATTTCAACATTGCATCCCCCTAGACTTCAGCGCCAGCACTGTACTCCATTTGTTCACTCTGTTTCCTCCTGTGATGACTCCTCCCCTTCTGCCAATGACATTATATACTATAACAACTATTCTGTCCTCCATAGGAAACAATAACTGCAACATTAAAGGATTTTTGAAATAGCTTACCTCAAAACTGGTTTGAAATTAAATATACTTCTGTAGACAGGAGCTAAACATATTGATTTTAAAGCACTGAATGTTGTTAAAAATTCCCTTGACTTTCCCTAGTGAAATTCAGTAACCTCCTTCACAAACATGACAGAAATCTTTCACTATGCTATGATGCCACATTCCCACTCCTCCAAATATTGCTGAAGACTGACAAGAAAAAAAAAAAGAATGTCAAAGAAAGAACACAGTCAGAGACACAAGCAAAAAAACTTTAGAAGTCCATCCAGCTATTCCTCCTGGAGGCTGAGACCCAGACAAGAAAAATTAATAGAATACTATTATCACTTTTAAAAAATAATTGTTACATCTTCTGCGTACAACAGTGCGTGATGTTTGGAAGGATACAGAGATTTCTTCATGAATGCTTGGGGGAAGTCACCTTGACTCCCCAGTCCAGTCTTGAACAGCAGTCACTGGGATACCCAGCTCAGAACAATCCATAAAGCATCTATTCCCCATGCTACCATATTTCAAGCATCACAGAATACTTCTAACAAACTAAGAGCTACAGGAAAGAAAGAATCAAAGCTACAATCACTGGAAGAAAGAGGGAGACTGAAAGTATCACTATTATCTTTGAATAGGCGGTGGCAGAGACTGTTACATTAATTCTCAGTGGGACTGACTTGTTCTTCAGATGGGTCTCTCCCTCCACTGACTCCAAAAGAGGTGAAGCTACTATATATGACAACTATGCTTTAGTCGAAGTGCTTCCATTAGGTAAGATAAGTCTCCATTCTCTATTAACCATTTCTTAAATCTGCTTTAGCAACCATATCTAGACACCTAAATTTTAAAGGACCTTAAAAGCACAAGAGAGAGAAGCAAAAACCCCCTGCAGGATTGTTGGGCTAAGCTGTCAGCACTGACCCAACTTCTGGTGGGATTCACAGAGCAGGCTGCTGCCCTGTTTACCACACCTGAGCTGAAATCCCAGATGCACAGTTCAGAGCCACCTGAAAGGGTCTGCCCAAAAGGCATTTGCAAGAAGAAAGGTGTGTGATCTCAGTGGGGAGACTGGCAAGCGCCAGGGAGGCTCCAGAAGGCTGGAAAGCTCCAGAAGGGTGAGGGGGAAAAAACCCCTCTTTCTTCCTCACAGTCCTTCACCTGATTACTAGAGGCTCCCCACATATACCATCCCCTCTACTCACAGCACCCAAATGCTCTGACACTTGCCCCGCTCAATGAACACACACGCACACCTGCTAGCAGACCTCTCTTTTAGTCAATCTTGTCCCTGGTGTGTTTTAGTAGATTTTGGACACGAGTCTGTTAGTAAGGACATGCCTAGCCCAGAGGCACCTCGTCTTGGTTATTTATTGTCAATATCAATTAAATATATTAATACCTAACCAATGGAGCCACACAGTGTGCATTATTTTAATCCCTTTAGCTACTATTTTTCAAAGTCATCATTTTTAGATCATATAAATAATCTATCCTCTCCTGTAAAGACATTTCTGTTTACAGTTTCAAGATGTGCAATTCAGTTTTACTCCACTTAGCTCAGAGTTTGGTTTTAAGGGATAGACTTGACTTCTGTCTTCCCAATTATTTCCTTACGTTATTTGGCTCAAATGGTACTCAGTGAGGTGTTTCAGTCCACCCTGCCCTTTCCTAGACATCTTTTAACACAGAAGGTAAAATGGCAACATCACACTTGACATTTAAACTTCAGTCCCAATTGCTTCCAGCCATCCACAGATTCAGTAATGCCATAGTCTGATCCAGTGGCTTGCAACAAAAATATAGTTGATTTAAGCCATAATTCTTTGTGCATATATGACATTTTCAGAAAAGTCCAGTAGGTATGTCTCCAGAGAGAGCAAATGTCCAAACACTTGGTCATTATGTTGATTTTGTTTAGCGTTTCTTCAATGCCAGGCTGGTCATGTGCTAATTCAGCTCATGGTCAGCATAATACTATGCTTACAAGAGTGAAAAGTAGCACACTTCAGAAGTTATGTACTGTCCAGTCTGAGCAAAGCTGAATGCTTTGTTTAGTAGATTTGTATTGTAATGAAATCATAGAATCATAGAATGCTTTGGGTTGGAAGGGACCTTTAGAGGTCATCTAGTCCAACCCCCCTGCAGTGAGCAGGGACATCATTAACTAGATCAGGTTGCTCAGAGCCCCGTCCAACCTGACCTTGAATGTCTCTAGCGATGGGGTCTCCACCACCTCTCTGGGCAACCTGTGCCAGTGCTTCACCACCCTCATTGAAAAAATCTCTTCCTTATATCTAGCCTAAATCTATGCTCCTTTAGTTTAAAACCATTAGTCCTTGTCCTGTCACAACAGGCCTTGCTGAAAAGACTGTCCCCATCTTTCCTATAGGCCCCCTTTAAGTACTGAAAGGCCGCAATAAGGTCTTCCCTCAGCATTCTCTTCTCCAGGCTGAACAGCCCCAACTCTCCCAGCCTGTCCTCGTAGGAGAGGTGCTCCAGCCCTCGGATCATTTTTGTGGCCCTCTTCTGGACCCGCTCCAACAGGTCCATGTCCTTCTTGTGCTGAGGGCTCCAGAGCTGGATGCAGTACTCCAGGTGGGGTCTCACCAGAGCCGAGTAGAGGGGCAGAATCACCTCCCTCGACCTGCTGGCCACGCTTCTTTTGATGCAGCCCAGGATACAGTTGGCCTTCTGGGCTGAAATTTTGTTGAGTGTTTTCAAAAGGCAGGTTAGTGCCTTTAAAAGTACATTTAAAAAATAATCAAAATATCTATGCACCTTAGAAACCTAAATTAAAATTCCATTAAAACTATTAGGATTTAGTGATCTAACCTGTTTAGATACTTAAAAAAATCCTAATGGGAACCTACCTAATTGCAACATTAAGCATGTAAGTTTTTTAAAATATCCAATCCCAAATGGTGTTCATCAAGAATAACATGCTATTAAGAAACATCAAATTTCAGCTTCTTATTACCTTCAAAACTATAAAATAAAGACATCTAATAGTGCAAATCCCTTGTGTAAACATAGTTACAACCCTAAATCTTATTACCCTACCAAAGAGTCTGACTCTGAACTCCACCTCAATTTTATCTCTATGCTTTTGGAGAATTTCTCTAAGAAGTAGGAATTACTGTTCCCCTTGCTTTTTCCCCATGCTTCTTCACTTCCCTTATCAACTTGAGAAGCTTTCCATGGCAAGGTCTGTCTGTGTATTCACACAGGATTTCCCAAAGAGTTTATTTGAGCATATCTGCCCTATCAAAACAACAATAAAATATTTGACATGAGCTTCTTAACAGTAACTGGATTAGAGTGGGTCATTACTCACACAGGTAAAACACTACATACCTTCAGAAAGAATGGTGTCCTACTCTAGCAGTTATCATTGGGAGGTTCAGAAAATGTTTGAATTTGATATCTATGCTTATATACAGAATGAAACACCTACATTCATATACTGACAACACAGGCTGAGTCACCTGTCACCTGCTGTTGGCTTCTGGAAGGGAGGAGACACTTGGGCGTGTCAGAGGTCATACGCAAGGAATCACTGTATTGATAGGAAGCTCAGAGGCAAAACTGCTTTGAGATAAACTTGGAGATACAAAAATTCACTGTATAGCTTTAACTGCATTCTCAGTGTCAGTACTCCGCCAAGAAAGGAATATGTAATATAAGGGTCTTCTCTTCTGCTGAAGTCATTTGCAGCTGCGTATCAAGTAAAATATGTCTATGTTGAATTAATGCACAAACATGGATGGCCACAGTAAGACCAAAAGAGAGAAGGTCTAGGCCCAATGTCTACTATTTACCCAAATCTCCATACATGGTTTCTCCCTACACATTTATAGCATCTCATCTTCACGCTGACCACTAATTCATTTTCACAGAATCGTAGAGTAGTTAAGGTTGGAAGGCACCTCCTGTCTAGTCCACCCAACCTGCTCAGAGCAGGGTCACCTACGGCAGGTTGCCCAGGCCTGACCAGCCTGGTTTTGAGTATCTCCAAAGATGGAAACTCCACATCCCTCTCTGAGCAGCCTGTTCCAGTGATCAATTGCCATTCTAGTAAAAAAAAAAAAAAAAAAAAGAAATTCAAGCAGAATTTCCTGGTTTTCAGTTTCTGGCCATTTCCTCTTGCCCTTTCACTGGATACCACTGAAATAAGCCTAGCCAAATCTTCTTCACTCTTTCCCACCAGGTATTTATACACATTGGTAAGATGTCTCCTGAGCCTTCTCTTCTCCAGGCTAACCAACCCCAGAACTTGAGTTTTAAAATTCCAACTCCTGATCACCTTCAATTAACTAGAGAAATGTGCTGGTGCAGAAACTGCTTTTAAAAACCCGAACAAACAAAAAGCCTTTACAGGCTGAAATTTAAACCTGCTCTGGGATATCTGACTGAAAAAAGCATGCACATTTGCAGTGCAGATGCTCTTATGTTAGAAGCTACACCTTCCAACAGTGAAAATGATCCTATATCATGTCCCTTGAGAGCAGTGATAAAGTGTACTGAGCTGATTACAAGTTAAAGGAATACTGAAAGCAAAAAAGAGGAGAGAAATGGGAGGAAGATTTCCTTTAAAGGATACACATTAAGATCAACTCTTCTCGCTATACAAGCAAAGAAACAAATGAAATCAAGCATGACTTAGTAGGAATGAGAAATGCAATACAGAGAAGATTCTGTAGCGGGAGATGCAGTTCAATAAATTGGACTTCAAACAGTTATTAAAATACCAAGAAAAAATACTGAATGGTCACTCAAAGAATATTTCAACTAAAGACAGAACCTTCAAATTATGCAGAAACAAGGCATGATAAAAAAAAAAAAGAGGATATATTAAACATTATTGCAGATAGTTACAGGTCAATACAGCTGAGCAGACACCATAAAGCTGCCTGTCTGGAAGAATTATTTATCTTTCCAATAGCATAAGCTAGATAGCACTTAGTCCTGCAGAGACATAAAAAACCATACCAAGTGTCCTTCTACCTCTTTACCTTCTTCAAGGATTTTTTGAAAATGTTGTAAATAAACTCCTCATAGGGCATCTGTTCCTGGTGGTAAGTGGCCCACCCAGATCATCTTCAAAGCTGAGGAAACAATTGTTAACCTCACATGTTCAAACTCCAGCTTCAACACCAATGGGTTAGTTACCAGGCTGAATAGCATGGCAGACTTTAGACTGCCTTCCTTCGTTCTGAATTAGATACGAATAATCCCTTTAATTCTAAACTCCTGCTCCTGTAGGAGGATGTAGGGAGGTTCACAACTTCCTCCCTTCGCATCACAACATGCATTAATAAATGTATTAGTAGTGTCCATACGCTAACCCCCTGTAGCTTGTAACTCTTAGCCTATGTCTAGATGTAGGACAGCCAAGTCTTCCAAGCAACTCAGTTCTGAAAATTTATTTTACCGTGTGTTTACCAGGTGAACTTTACATAATTTGTCAGTATCCTAGAGAAGGGCTGTGGCACAAGCTCTGTAAGTATTGCTGGCCTCCATTTACTAACATCCTCCAACAGTTCATGGTCCAGGGGTTCCAGAATCAGAATAGGATGGGCTTCTTTAATACTATCCAAAACCTCTCCTGTGGCTAACCAGCCACAAGACAATCAGCCCTGCCAGGAACTCCCCCCGAAGATCCACCTGGCAAATGTCTCAAACCAAATCCACCTAGACCTGGCTGAGCAACTTCTCATTTCTGTCATATTCTTGATATAACCTCACCCTGTATTTGATGGTCAAATGCAGTGTTACCTGCACTTGCCATCCTTTCACAATAGCAAAAGAGGGGGAGCAGTTACCTGTTTTTCCCTACCAATCTCACACCCATTGTGGGATTCTGCTCTACCACGATTCAGTATTATCCAGGAATACTGAAGTAAGTTTCGGTAATGGAATCACAGGAACGCTCCTCCCTTAGCAATTACCTGCCCTTTCTTTGTCAGGGATTTCTTATGTTTTGCTTTATGATGGCTGACTTTCTTGCTTTTGGTGGGAATGACACTCTGTTGGAAGGCAGCGAATGTGAAAAAACCCACCCTGTTTCAACTACAGGTCTCATGTCTGCTATTCCCTGGTCCCAGACACAGAGGACTTCTTATTAGCTGTTATGTACATTTCTAATTCATGGGTTTTTTAGGATCCTCAACTTGTATTTCTTGAAGGTCTTGTCTTAGTTAGGTTCTGGTACACAACTAGAATGTAATGCATGCAGAATCACATACTGTTTGCAACCAGTCTCGTTTTGATGCTACCTCAAGTTTTGTCATTGCTAACATGGTCATCATTGTCAGGATGTCGATGTTCCATTTACTTTGACACTTCTGCCCATTTGATAAGTTTCTTCCTTCATGAAAAAGCAGTTCTCGTGCAATCTCTTCTGCAGGCTTTCTTGGGGCTATGTTTATTAGACTCAGTTTTGATCCACAGGACGTTATTCTTTTGTACCAGACCAGACTTTGTGCTAACTCAATGCAAACTTCACAGGTCTCCTAGTCTGGTGCACTTTGGTTATTCTACTGGTTGAGGATGGCTAATTTTAGCATAGGGTGCACTGGAAAGCCACTTCCATTGCTTCCATCAGAGATATACTGCCAGTATGCGTGGTCTCTACAGAGCCAGTAGGCCAAGTTGTCAACAGACTCTCTCACCAACAGCCGACTTCAAGAGTTGCTCTTGCCTCAGGAAAAAAAACCCTCGATGGAGCTCCACAACAAGGAAACCTTCATCTGTTTCTGAGATAAAAGGAGCAGGTGTCTTCTTCAATGACAGAAAACCTGAGTAAAGAGATTAGGAGAGAATTCTGCATGACCAAGCAGACACTATGAATTTTGAAGCTATTTCTCCTGTCTGAAAGGAAACAGATCTACCCCAACAACTTGGATGCAACATGACTCTATACAGATATAAGAAAGTTTCAGAGTCTTCCCATCTCCTCCTTTCTGCTTTGACTCTGGGAAAGGCTGCTTAGGCAGTTCCATTCCAAGTCACCACTTGCAGTCTTACCATCTGAAACAACAGTACAGGTAGAATTTCATAGATCAGTCACCCACTTGAAGGTGACACAAATTTTAGGCAAGATAGTTCAGTACTAGAGAAAATACTTGCCTCATTATGTAAAACCAAATTTAATTTTTAGATTCCACCTTATTTTTCCTTGTGATATGCTCCAAAAGGCCTAAGCAGAAACTAATAAAGGAAAAAGGATCCAAACTTGGAGATTTCCATCCTGTGTTCTTTGAATCACCTTTCTTTGTTTCTTTTAAACAGCAAACTCAACTAAATAGAATGCTAAAGAATGATGCTCCCATGAGACTTAAAGGAGTAGAATCATGGGATGTTTCTGCTGAGCAAAGCTCAAGAATAGGAATGCTTCAGCTTCTAAGTTTTCTACTTTTAAACATTTGGTAGCTATACAATCTTTAAAGAAAAAAAGAGCTTTCTTTTGACTTTGTTGTTCTAAGGCAGCATTAAACACCCTGAACAGATGAGTACAAGATGAAAGATTGCTGTAGAAAACTGCATACATTATGATGTCTCAACTTTGCCAGTCAGTGACAAAAAAGCAAAACAAAGTCCATCACACTTTTTCTTCAGTAGAAGGTAAAACAGTGCCACCCACTGCTCTTCCAGGGTATCCCCTTGCCTTTTGAAGCAGCTGCAGAAAGCTGAAGTTCATGATTCGCAATTACAAAATAGCCAGCTCTCGCTAAGCCTTCCCTTCCTCCCTCACTCCAACACTGGGTTCTTCTACCAGGTTACACATCTACAGTGATATTTCCATCACTAGTAAAGCTGCACAAAGGAAAAAAAGTTCTTCTTTGAACTTGCTCTACTACAGCTGATACCTCAGGATAGACACATACTGAGTCACAGAAAAATGAATGTTTCTTTACCCTAGGAGCAGGAGTTTCTTTGACTTTACATGCCAGCTTTCCACAGCCACTACTTGTATGCGATTCATACAGTTTCAAGCTGAAGGTAATAAAATATTGCACCAACTATAAAGATTGTTTGCAGGGTTAGAAGACCCAACTGTTTTTTTTAATACCCTTCTATTCATTTTGCATCATCCCTTTATCACAACAGAAAACAAGTATCAATCACTCACTCAAGCTAGGTCACAGGTCATTCTCTATAATCAACATGCCTACCCAGCAGTTTATCTTCTGTTCCTACATGGAACATTTGTTTAATCCAAGGATCAGCAGTGATCAGAACTAGTAATACTCAAGCATTGTTAAGACAAAAAGCATGCTTGAGGACTTTTTACTTCTGTTAAAAAGAAACCAGTACTCATACACATCTTACTTATCTAGATTACTCTCTGCTGGTGGAGAAAGTGGTAACTATAGTTTGTTCCAACATTAGCAAAGTACCAATCAAATAAGACTCTACAACTACCTCATCTTTCATTAGCAAAATACAGTAGCCAGTTTACAGCAGGAAGCAGGATCCCCAGTTGCTCAGGCTGAAGAATGTGCAGGCAAGTATTTCAACCCCACAACGCATGATTCAGTACTCTCTTTACAAATTAACTACTTAACAAGAACACTGGAAATTCCGAAAAGGTCAATCGCAGTGTACAGAACTATGTAAAATTCTAGGCATGTTTAATTACCTCAAAAGCAGACACACTTTGTTGATAAGTAAATATACCCAACAGTCCTTAAATCTTGTATCTTATGAATCAGAGATCCTAGCCATGGTTTGAGCTCAGCTATGGTCTACTAAAACCAGCCTTAAGACATCCAAGTATCAGCAATAAAAACATTAAGATGTCTACAGCTGAAATCAAGGTCCCAAGCTAAAGGGAAAATTGTGGACTCTAAATGTATTTGAGAGTTCTCTCTGTGGCTCCTGAGNTCAAGCTGAAGGTAATAAAATATTGCACCAACTATAAAGATTGTTTGCAGGGTTAGAAGACCCAACTGTTTTTTTTAATACCCTTCTATTCATTTTGCATCATCCCTTTATCACAACAGAAAACAAGTATCAATCACTCACTCAAGCTAGGTCACAGGTCATTCTCTATAATCAACATGCCTACCCAGCAGTTTATCTTCTGTTCCTACATGGAACATTTGTTTAATCCAAGGATCAGCAGTGATCAGAACTAGTAATACTCAAGCATTGTTAAGACAAAAAGCATGCTTGAGGACTTTTTACTTCTGTTAAAAAGAAACCAGTACTCATACACATCTTACTTATCTAGATTACTCTCTGCTGGTGGAGAAAGTGGTAACTATAGTTTGTTCCAACATTAGCAAAGTACCAATCAAATAAGACTCTACAACTACCTCATCTTTCATTAGCAAAATACAGTAGCCAGTTTACAGCAGGAAGCAGGATCCCCAGTTGCTCAGGCTGAAGAATGTGCAGGCAAGTATTTCAACCCCACAACGCATGATTCAGTACTCTCTTTACAAATTAACTACTTAACAAGAACACTGGAAATTCCGAAAAGGTCAATCGCAGTGTACAGAACTATGTAAAATTCTAGGCATGTTTAATTACCTCAAAAGCAGACACACTTTGTTGATAAGTAAATATACCCAACAGTCCTTAAATCTTGTATCTTATGAATCAGAGATCCTAGCCATGGTTTGAGCTCAGCTATGGTCTACTAAAACCAGCCTTAAGACATCCAAGTATCAGCAATAAAAACATTAAGATGTCTACAGCTGAAATCAAGGTCCCAAGCTAAAGGGAAAATTGTGGACTCTAAATGTATTTGAGAGTTCTCTCTGTGGCTCCTGAGGTGACAGCTTAAAAATGTGTTCGCATGTTCATAGTAGAATCTTTGGAGACAAGTTTCCTTGTGTTTATGTTACTGCTCGAAATGACTAAAAATTTCCCTTCCTAATTGCCAAGTAACTAAATTGCCAACCATTCACTTTTAAGAAAAACTTTTTATTCTGAGGTCACTTTCTCTTTAGAATAAGTAAGCATTTAAGACAACTCATTTCTTTTCAGGCACAAAATTAAAACTTTTCACTGGTCCTTAATATCAAGATAGTAGTTAGCTAGCAACATAATCAGATGATCTCATGGTTTAACCCCAGCCAGCAACTAAGCACCACACAGCTGCTCGCTCACTCCCGCCTCAGTGGGATGGGGAGAGAATCAGAAGGGTAGAAGTGAGAAAACTCACAGGTTGAGATGAAGACAGTTTAATAGGTAAAGCAAAAGCCACACATGCAAGCAAAGCAAAACAAGGAATTCATTCGCTACTTCCCATTGGTAGACAAGTGTTCAGCCATCTCCAGGAAAGCAGGGCTCCACCATGCATAATGGTTACTTAGGAAGACAAACGCCATCGCTCCAAATGTCCCCTCCCTTTCTTCTTCTTTCCCCAAATTTATATGCTGAGCATGATGTTATATGGTATGGAATATGCCTTTGGCCAGTTGGGGTCAGCTGTCCCAGCTGTGTCGCCTCCCAGCTTCTCGTGCACCCCCAGCCTGCTCACTGGTGGGGTGGTACGAGAGGCAGAAAAGGCCTGGACTCTGTGTAAGCACTGCTCAGCAGTAACTAACCATCCCTGTGTTATCAACACTCTTTCCAGCACAAATCCAAAACATAGCCACATACTAGTTACTATGAAGAAAATTAACTCTATCCCAGCCAAAACCAGCACAGATGGTCATATGAATTCATACTTTGCTGTCATAGTTCAACATAGAGTTATGAGTCTGCTAAAAGAAAGTATTCACATGAATTTGAATTAGTGCAATACACTTCTAACAGTAAATACACAAAAGACATTAAGGTATTCCAGACATTTATTTTTCAGTGTAGAGTATCATACACTTAAAATAAAGAAATAAGGCCAAATATCAGAAAAGATGTATATAGTGTTTGCTAGACAAATACTTAACTAATAACAAGGCATACCGTAGCCCACACTTCATGGAGTTACAATGAAGTTCAGGCACGTAAACAGGAATACTTTATTGTTTAATGATTTAAAACTCTTTTGGTCTGTTTAACAGAAAACGAACCAACTGAAGCAGAACTTCATCATTAAAGCCTTTCACACTACCATCTTCCACAATATCATACAGTGGCTTACTGTCTGTACCCCAACAGATATTCTTCCGAGGGTTATTTTTAATAGTTTCCACAGTTAGTGCCAAAGTATTTAGCTGGTAACAAAAGAAAGCGAAGTATTTTCCATCAGTCACTACTGCCTGCGATACAAAAGGACGGGTCACATCTGCTTCATTCCAGAATCCTACAAAATAAAGAAACACCACCAGTTATACAGGACCCACAATTCCTAGCAACGCACAGATCTAAACCCCAATGCTGAAATACAGAAAAATACTGGGAATTGCAGCAGCCACTTAGCAGGGAAAAAAGTCCTGTCTGCTTTAGCAACACAAGCATTCTTCATACAAACTAACTAAAACACGACCACCAATTAAGCATATTTCCAAGATCAGGGACACAGTGGCATATTTGTATTTTGTATACAGTTCCCTATCACCGACAGATAAAAACCCCACACTGATCAGCCAAGTCGCTTTTCAAAATTACTTAAGTTATTAATGCATTGAAGTCCTGCAAGTGATCTGAGGGGAAAGTCAACTATTCCATACTTCTCACAGGGCAGTGAACATTTGTTTCATGATAGAAGCATGTATATGTATGCATGAGCATACCTGACTATAGTAACCAGCCACGCAACACCAAGAACACTGTACCATTAAGTATTAATGCTTCAAACAAGCCCCGCCGAGCATTAACAGTCTTTTTAAAATATTTTCTTTACATATGTAAGCATGTGTGCTTGCACACACAGCAATATTCTTAAAAGATATTTGGTATCATATGCAATAAACACCACTAGAAACTGTTACAGAACAAAGAAAAAGCTTCATAGATTTGAATCATGCTGTCCTTGTAACTCATAATGTGCTTACAACTAACCAGCTTTGAAGCCATGACTTACTTGACCTCAATGGTTTATGTCCACAAAAAAGTGCAGCTTTCTAACACACCATTACATAAAAAATTTGATGCAGAGCCAGCAATATACATCATAGTCAAAAAATTTTCTTCCATGTGTTGTTTCAAAAGTGAAACTACAAACCAGTAGGTATCATCTAGTAACACTAGATAACAATTATATTTACATGAATAAGCAAGACTGATCTGGGCTACTCATCCAGGCCTTCTAGGATTTTTAGACAAACATAGGCATAACAGCCTAAAGTAAGGCTGCTGACATTTTTCTTTCACTGACTGCAGTTTCATAGAATTAACATTCCTGAAACAAGGGGCTAAGCAACATAGTTGTTTGAGAACAGGGGGGGAAAAAAAACAAAACCCAAACTGCTCGACATCCATCACCTTTCCCCGTAACAAATGTGGAGCGAGCGAGTGAATGCAGGATTGAGGTTTTTGCACAGGCTTAGTGTTATATACAAAAAATATTTTTCTGTGTAATTAATTCTGAGTCAAAGTACTCAAAGGCAAAGTCTTAACTAACTCCCTTGTATAAAGCCTGCTTCATTCATTAGTTCAATCAAATTTTCAAAGACCTACTTAAAGGATGGTCTTCAGAAGAAAAAGCATGAGAAAAAGGTGGCGGGGAGAAAAGTTTAGAGAACTTTATAGTAGGCATTCATCACCAGGAAGAATTTATCAGGTTGACTGTCTCACCTTGATACATTGCTTGTGCTGCTGTCCAGGCAAAGAGACTTGCAATACCATTAGCTCGATAAAGAACTTCAATCTGATCCTCAAGATTTGCCCTTACAAACCTCTCCCGTTTTAGTTTATCAGGAATAAGATGAAACTGGGTGTGTCCGTAACAGCACGGATCTGCTACCTTTGATCCTGTGTCCCCCAGAAAGAAAAAAAATTAAGTCGGTCAGAGAACGCTCTTTATTATGCACACAAACATGTCTTTACTATCAGACTCCAAACAACAGGTTAGAACCTATTAACCTATTATCATTTATAATACTAAGATTCCACCAAAACAACAGAATGTTAGAACCTGTACTGTATCTGTATAAATGTTGAGATTCCTCCACTTCTGAGTGAGACTGGAGGGCTTGCCCAACTCCAAAAGCAAGAGATCACGTACTAAAATGTCTCTGAGGAGATGTATCAAAATTCAAAGCCAGTTTTCTGCAAATTTTCTATTCAACCCAACTCCTCCAAGCAAATCTGGACAGAGTACCATACGCACAGAAGGATGCCACTCCACATTGCCTAGCTGACACGGAATCTCAATAGAGATTTATATACTATATATATTTACACAGTATAGATACATATAAAAATATGTAAATGTTTTTTTCTGTTGATGGGAGGAGAAAGGTCAGGGGTGGTATTTGTTTGGGGTTTTTTTTGTTGTTGCTGTAGTTTTTTATGCAAAAAAGTAGTTAACATTTCATGACTAGAAACTCTTACCTATAAATACCTTGTTTTCATACTGCTTTTTGAACAGTGGCAGTTTGGATGGTTTGTGATCAATAACGGGAACATCTCCGAGATCTGACTCCAGTGGTACAATCTTGAAGAAAATAGAAGAAAGAAAAGCCATGATGTAAGTCACATTTCTGACTTAAGTCTTCACATAATATGCTACTTTCTGATCAGACAGCAAAAGGTGTGAGTCTTGCTCACATACAGCATATACATAACATTAAGTGAAATTGACTTTTTTTCATCAGAAGTTGTCTTGTGATGAGTACTAGTACACATATCTTATATTGACGCCTGAATTTTCTGCAGTATACAAAAAACATTGTGTGAAATGGTGGTAACAAAGCTGCCAATTGGTACTATCTCCAAAACCAGAATCCACTTCTGTCGAAGACGAGCAAAAACATTTCTATCAGCAGCCAATAAACTAACTTGGTATCATAAACTAACAGGTATCAAACCAGCAGAGTGAGTTTACAGGTATTCAGTGCTTTGCACTATGTAACATTTTTAACTGCCTATACAGTTCTTCCAAAATGCCAAGGTTTGTAACATCTGACAGCATTAACGTAAGCAAATTGTACAATTAAGTTAGCCAGAAATGTTCAGCATTTACAGAAGTGGAGCACAGTTTTCTGTTTGTGGTGGAAACTGGGCAACAGGCTCACAGGCTACACAATTAACACTGTATAAACCTACAAGAAAAAGATTAGAAAATGGAATCAGCTTCCAGAAAACCAAGCATTCAAGAAAACAACTGTTAAGCAGTACTAACAGGTAACAGAGCTCACATTCAGATTATACACTCTCTCTCTTACTCCATTCTTTTCTTCTCCATTTCTCTCATCTTATTCTCCAACACTGAGAACATTCCACATATTTCTTATTCTTGCCTCCACTTACAAGCATAAAAGAGATTAGAAACTCCATTTAATTAAGTGTAACAACATGCATTTTATCTAAAGCATAAAGATGACCAACTTGAAGTTCAGAAGACTGTCTCACTATCTACAAAGCACTTACAACAAGGTAGTAAGGGCATTAAGACTTGAAAAATGTGCTATATGCCCCATTAACCAGGTCTTCCACATACAACCTATCACCTGGTTTCAGCGGCAGTCAGAAACATTAAGTGAAAATGCATGTGATTAACTTGCTGTTGAAAACATCCACACCTGTGGAAGTTGCTTTGGTACACGGATCTGGAGGTGTGGTTTATCATCTATCTGAAATCGCACAGGATCAACTCTACCCTTTCGATGTCCATGAACAAGAACTTCCTCACCATGATGCCAGTAATAGTTAACTTCAGGTTTTAGATCTGAAACAGAACAGAAGGATAGAGAGAAACAGAGATTGACCCTTTGCATTTAAAACCCTCCCAATTCTTGTTCTGTAGCTGCAGTAAAACAGAAAAATCAAAATCCACTCGCACCAGATGAATTACTAGCGATGGTCTGAACAACTCAGCTACACCAACGACACTCCTGCGGGGTTCACAGACCGACCCCACCGCCCAAGGGCTCCCACTTCCCTCTCCCTCCCACCCCCGTTCCACACCAAGGGAGGAAGCAGCCAGCAGCGGGTTGCGACCGCACAGGAAAGCGGTGAGGGTGGAGACGAGCTGCGTAAGGAACGGGCCGGGCGTGTGGTCCTGATAGCGGTAGAGGAACGGCCGCTTCTTATTCTGGTAGAAGCTCTCCTGCAGGAGGGCCTCGCAGGCGAGGGAGCGCAGCTCGCCCATATCCAGGTACGGTGCCGCTCCCGCCGCGAGCTCCGGGGTTTTCGCAGCCCCTGGTGCCGCCGTTCCCGGCTCCGGGGCTTTGACGACCTCGGGTGCCGCTCCCGCCGCTCCCCCCGGGGTTTTCGCGGCCTCTGGCGCCCCAGCTCCCGGGGCTTTGGCGGCTGCCGACGCCGCTCTCAGGGGCAGCCCCGGCACGAAGACGGTCTTGGTGAAGCTCCGGTACCAGCGGTCGGCGTTGAGGGCGAAGGTCTGCGGGTAAAGCATGTACTTAGGCCGCTGCAGCTGCCCGTAGAGCCGCAGCTTCTCCTCGATCGAGGCCGCCGCGTGCACCCGCTGGTGGAAATGCTCCAGCCGACGCCGCTTGGCCGCTTTGCTCTTCGCCGTAGCGGAAGCCACTATGGGCGGGTAGAGCGAGTCGGCGGGCTGCGGGGGGGCAGCGCACTCCGTCTGCGAGAACCAGCACCGGCTGTGCCACAGCAGCCGCCGCCCCCTGGACGCCGCCATTTCGCAGCGCTGCGAGACAGCGGAAAGGCAGCGCTCGGCAATTGGAAAACCTGATTGGCCGCTGGGAATCACGTGAACGAGCCAACCTTCCAATCGGCAAGCTTCTCCGAGAGAGAGCGCTGCCGGGACAGAAAGGGGCGGGGCCTTTTGGGAGTCACGTCGCTGGATGGCGCCGATCTCCTCCGCAGCGCGGCGCCGCTTCTGCGCATGCGCTATACGTGGCCCACCGCCCCCCGGGACGGGAACTACAGCTCCCAAGATGCACAGCGGGAGGCGGCCCGGAAGTGCCGTGCCTGGCGGCGGGTTCCTCGCGTCCTGGGTTCCCGGTACTACGGCTGCAGCCATTTGGCGGCGGGCTTGGCGGGGGGCGTTCCTTTGTCCCCACTCCACGCTTCAGAGGGAGGCCGCATCTCAAACAGAATGGTTGTGTTGCACAGACAAGGAGCCTTTACCTGCTTTCATTCGAGAAGACAGCGTTTTTGTACCAATGTCCTACGTGCTCATCTTCAGGAGAAAATCACACACACCCCCCGGCTGGTTTGGAAGAGCCGGTGCTCAGTCTAAATGACAGAGATAAAGTCTCTCTAAAACAAGAAAATAGATTGAACCCTGTTCTGGACAGAACCCCTACTAAGGACAAAGGATTTTGTACAAACCAAGAACTGTAGCAGAAATAACAAGATAATCTGTTAACAAAATCTGGAAACTTGAACATGCATTGACTCAGCCCAGGGCATGAGGAGCACAAGCCGGCCTGGTTGCCTCTGCGTCCATCAGGCTGGGCTGGTCTGTTGTTGACTCATTTTTACACGGTAGTGGGTACCCACGGCACCCGGTGTACACTGAAATAACAGCTTGTCAGGCACTGCAAAATCTATAAAGCTGGCTATAATAAAGGAATGCAACCCTGCTAAAATATGATCTATTATGGCATTTGTTTATGAAACTGGAAATAAGCTAAAATTGGCATACTGACAGTACAAGAAGAGCTATTTATTATTATTACAAGTTTTCTTCTTTCATTTTTTTTAACTTGACCACTCGCAGTATTCTTGGGAGATTTTTATTTCTGTATTTTCATGACATTTCTTATTGTCTGATCTATCTAAAACATTCAGACTGACCAGAGGTGGGAGAGGAAGTTATGACTGGAATTGGGACAGGAGACACATTACATACATCCCAGATAATCTGCTCCCTTGCTTTAACTTCAGTTTAGCTTTCTGCTGCATTGGTGGTCAGAGCTGCAATGGTATTTGGAAGAATTTTTGGAATACGTGACAGAGACTGAAAGCCATGGGTTGAGATTTTCAAAGAATATAGAATATAAAAACATTGTTTTCTTTAAGAGGAAGTAAAATAGAAATTAAAATATTGTTAATGCATAGGTAAATAAAAGCTGTCCTTTGATCAAGTCTCACAAGGTATTTTATAAAAGATAGATTTAAATGTTAAGTTGTAACTCAGTTAAGTATTGGGTATTTAAACTTTGGATGTTTAATTTTGAATCCAGCCACTCTCTTCAGCAGAAGGTGAAGGGACAAGGCCTTAGATGAGATGACTGACCGTTCAGGGAGCAACCTCCCTCCTTTTCCTCATCCCACATACTACAGCCTCCAAGAGCATCTGGAAGGCTGTTTTTCCCTTGATTGATAAAGGACACTGGCCAAATGTGGCTGAAGTGAAGCTGTTGAATCTCTTCCTTTGTGATCACAGCCACCCATGTCATAAAGTTACACAAACTGTTACAGAAAATCACCATTACTTTTCTTAGGCATTTTGCTGCTGCATTTCCTGTTTCAAAACTTGTTTCCTTCAGTGGTTAGAAATATGCTACTCATTTCATGCTTAAATGTATTCATGGTCAATTTATACCTGCTTGTCATTGTGCCAGCATTGTCCTTTAGTTTAATTAGCTTTTTTCCCCTCTCCAATGTTTGCCTTCTAAAATATTGATGGAGACCAGACATATCACCTCTCAGTCCTCATTGACAGAGACTAAACAAGCTCTTCTCACACAGACAGGTCTCCATTTCCCTGCTCATCTTAACAGCCGTTTCTTGCATTCCCTCCAGTTTTGCGTTTGTCTCAGGGATATGTGACCAGACTGTACCCATTATTTCATACAAGGGACTGTATTACCTACACCAGGATTACTAACATTTTACCACTGTTAAAAACCTTTTTCATCATGTTGTCAAATCAGAATTGCCTGCCTTGCAGCCATACAACGCTATGAACAACTTTTGCATAGGACATTTTAAACCCTCAAGAAGTTCAATACAGAAACTGAATACAAGTGATGAAGTAAGTGAATGTTTAAAGGCCCATTTTTATTTTCCCTACTTTATTCAAAGGCTTTAAATGTTTCCTGCACCCTCATACTGACTATAGCATTAGATAAGAGGTGACAGGAACCAGTGCTGTGCTTTAACCTGCACTTAAAATCCCTGAACTATCTACTGATGTTCTGGTCATGGGTCAGTTTTATTTGCTTGGCGTACATTTTACCGTCATTAATCTTCATGTAGGAGCTGCAAGGTATTGAATAACAGGGCCCAGTAGACAGTCTGGTTAAAGGTACTGGGATGCTTTGCTGACTGCTCCATCATAAGCTTTTAATAAAAATATATTGTCCAGCCATAGATCTCTTAGTTCGAAAAAGCAAACCAAGAGTTCAAAAAGGATCTATTTTCCTTCTGTACTAAGATAATCCCTCTGCAATATCCAAATTATCGTAAATCTATAAGCCCAGATCATCTGTGTTAGTTAAGTAAATGCTTAAAAAGAGCCTGGATTAGAAAACTCATACCCTGCCTAAAATGTTCAATACAAATACTAAAGTGAATGCCATAGCCTCAAAATAAATCTCTGAAATTGAAACTAGAAAAAAACCCTGCATCTCAGTTCCAACATGAAGGTCATTGGAAAGGGTTAGTTAGAAGCCCAAAAGCAGTTCAGAAAACAGTGCAGTTAACCTTATTGAACCTACTCAATAGGGAGGGCTGACATAGAAATTATTCTGTTCCTGAAACTCAGAAATGAAACAAAGTATGTTAAATGTGCTCACTCAGAGATGAGATTGCATAGACATTAATTACAGGGCAGGCTCAGTATCTCCTGTATACAAGCGTAGAAGCTGCTTAAGTGCACACACTTCTTCAGTAACCTTCACCAGAAGTGCAGGCACAGCCCAAATGGGATCACAGGGATCACATAATG
>VYZW01058320.1:8496-35548 GCA_013401315.1 Balaeniceps rex | reverse complement strand
ATCTTTCCTGGTGTCACCTGTCAGCTGTGCCATATGCTACAATGGTTTAACAACACAGACCATGCCAGGACCACTGTGAGCGTTTCACATGCAAGTCAGCATGCATCTAAATTACATCTCTAGTATTAAAAGTTGCTGCTGAACCTTTATTATTATTTCAGTAAACCAAATACATTGAAAAGCTATGGCTATGTTTTCCTCCCTAAAAAGCCTTGTCTGAGAAACACGTTAAACAAATTTTACATGCATAAATGACAGGCAGAATGGAAGACATGTTCAGTTGCTCTTATCTTTGGTTTTATCATTAAGAACCTCACTTGAAATGAACTGTAGAAAACTGGTAGCTAGGCTCCCTCTAGTGAGAGCTGCACAGAAACGTTTCACCGTACTTCAGCTGACATTTTTTTGGAGATGCCAGCCCATTTATCTGGAGTCAGTCCAGCCACATCACAACTGCAGAAGTTATACTTACTAAGCACTCCAGACAAACACGCGGAGTATTAACCCTTTACTGACAATGAAGCCAGAACTTCAGTTGACTATTTCACTGCTCTGCCCCTGCTGACACACTGCCTAATTTTTGGGTTTCATACACCAAACCTCAAGCTATGTAAAGGTTAGATCTTGAGAAGCGAGGCATCCAGCCATCTCAGAGAGAAAAGGAAGGAAGGCACACCATTGTATTTTCATCTTCTACTTTTCCGAGTACATTAAACCAGTTTTGCCTCTAGATACCAATAATGAGGTGATCCTGAGAAGATTTGCTATTGTCACCAATTCTGAACATCGGAGCCCTAAAGGGAACCGTGCCCTGTGGAAGTCAGCAAGGCCTCTAGGTTTGCATGGTGATAGAAAGGAGAAATGAACACTGAAGTCCCATCACAGATTTTCAGGGGCACAGGAGGCNTCAGTTTTATATAGTATTTCCGTACTGTTGTAGCAATTACAAAAGAATACTTCACATATTCCCCATGCATTTTGGGGAACATCTAACTAGTGGGCATCCCATATGTGCTGTTTCAGGGCATTGCATGCAATTTTCCCAAGGTTTGTTTTGTATATGCAGAAAATCCAGTGTTTTCTCAAGTGATCGTTTACTGACCTCCTTTCCAGCAGAATGCTGTTGTAATCACAATGCCTTAGCCACGCTACTTCTCGCTTCCTATAAATGATTTATTTTGACATCAGGCCCTTTTCTGCACAAAACCACTTCCAGATACAGAGCTGGAGATTTCTACTGACAGCAAAGGACTTACATTTTAGGTCAAAGAAAGCAATTGTGTGCAGCACTCCCATCAGGGGCAACACACACGGATGTGATACAGAAGTGTGTTCAGCATCTGTGCAGAGCCCAGTAGTGCAGTCGTACTTTCTCCATAACCTCCCATTTAATCTCCCCGAAAACACACAGCACGCAAGGAAGCAGCGGATAAACTTGCCCTGTAGCGCTCAGAGAAAACTGTTTGCTTTAACTACTTCACACAGCACTGGGAACGCAGGGAATTTTGGCAGAGTGGGAAGAGGAACAAGTTGTTATTTGGAAACATGAAAGGCAAATGCACTCATTACACATGATCTTAACCAGATGCATGTGCACCGTCTAATCTGTGGCTAATGTTAAACGACTGGAGAGCTAAAACAGCTTACTTTATTCTTGATTATTCTGTAATTTCTACACTAGTTTCATATAAGATATGCTTGAACTCTGTGCAGAATACTGTTATGCGTACTGCTACTACACCAGGAGTACAAGATGCCTTGAATGTTAACATGCTAGGGAAGCTGTGTGTTTATACACTGGTGCTACGAAGAATTCCTCTAGTGAATTTTAAGGAAAAAGGACACTTTGAACCATACCAGTGTATTTGCCTAAAGATTAATCTACATGAAACTATAAAGAAAGAATCACAGCTTCCTTAAAATACACTAAATAAATTACCAAAGTTCCATTTTAGAACTCAATCGTTACATCTATAAAGAGGAATCAATAACTTCCTAACTGTAACTTATTTTTGAATTTTCATTTTGAGGGCTTATTCCAAAGTGCCCATATAAAGCTTTAGTTACAACATTTACTGATTAGAAAAGCAATTGACTTTCAGCTGTGAGGTACTGCAGTATTTGCTATATATAACTAAAGTCTTAATGTCAAAGCCTAGAACTTCTATTTCATATAGTTATATTTAAGAAATAGGGCTTAGCGGGCAATTGAAGTCTAAAAAAAAAAACCCACAGTCAAGCAAAAAACCCTCTACTGTTTACCTCAGTAGTTCAAACATACAGGAGAGCTCACAGAGTGCTCTGAATAAATTCTATTAAGAAAACAGGAATTACTGAGATTAATTCATTTATGGGACAGCATCTCTCCAGTCTACAGTCCACATCAACCTCTGGTTTCTGAGTTTCTGTCCTGTTCAAAAGAAGGCTCCTATAAGGATCAGAGATGACATTTTACTGTGATACATGGTTTCTGTTATATAAGTCAGAAATCTAATCATCACCAGTATTTCCTAAACATTGACTGTATGAACAGTTAATCAACGATTTGTGGGAGAAGTCGAACGGCTGTGATGACCACATTAAAAGACAGTCTAGATTAGCTTGCTAGCCTCAAAACTCCCTCGCAGAAAGCAGTTGGTAGTTACAAAAGATTCATGTTCAGAAACATCTGCACACCAAACACCGTACGGTACATGTCAGAGCTCTGCTTCCAACCAGAGCGTCTTAGCACTTGTTTCCAGTACCCAAAGAAAAAGCCAAGAAGGAAGCCAATACTGTAAACCTCCCACATGGGCTGCCCATGAAAAACAATGCTTTTTAGCTGAAGTTTCTAATAATGCAAACTGTGGCAGCATTAGACAACATACAACTCAGCCAGCACTTTGTTTAATTTCATATAAAGCAGACCCTCTTTAGACTACAAAGATTGTAACAGATTAACCTGTTATTGTCAGCTACCTTGAGTAGAAGTGAAATATTCTTGAACAGGAAATTAACTCAAAATGCTTTTGAGAAAAGCGGCATACATCCCCCACCATAAAGCAATGACAAATCAAAACCTCACGCAGGGAAAACATAAACCACAAGGTCATTTCCCTAGCTTGACTTGTAAGAAATTTTAAATGCCAAATCATATTCCTTCATCTCCCTAGAAGATCTGTAAATCAATCAATGCATTTTTAATGAGCTCCCTGTTGCAGTACATAAACATCACATGCACCCGCAATTAAAAATAGCCATATTCTGTCTGAAAGATGACATTGTTTCTGCATTATTTACTGTTTTAAATGAAACCTCCCCACTACCTCCGACGAAAGATACTACCCTGTTCGCAGCTACTACCGGAGAAAGACTTCATCAAAGAACTACAGAGATGTCTGCAATTATTTTATATTAGTGCCATTAGCCATTTAAGTGGGTTTTTTGTTTGTTTGTTTGTTTTTTAAGTAGTCTGATTTTTAGTAGCACTGAGTATTTCTTTCTGAGAGCTATTCTGGTTTTGAGTTCTCCAGGTGGGCCTCACATCAGAATCTTGGGGCTTTACTGTGTTTCACTGTAAAGCATTTGCAATGTATTTGCATTTGGAAAAGCGAGTTGCAAAGCTACACATGGAGACAGAAATTGTACCCGTTAAAGATATGCTTGCAGTTGCTATCACCACATCTTTACCTTCATATTACATGCTAATTCCATCAGCTTTTTTGCATTTTCTTCTGAACGGTATCTCTTGGGCAGCTGTACGCGGAAGAATTTTAAAGCCCCTTCAAAGTCAGTCAGTAACAAATCATCCTTGGTAGTCTAGAGACAAGGAAAGAAAAACCAGTAACTGCAAAGCAAATTTTGTACAATTACTCAATTCCCAGAGACAATAACGCAACAACAGTTTTGCAAAGCTCCAAGAACATAACTACTTTTTAACCTTCTGCAAACAGTGTTTGTTTCTATTCCTGCAACCTTCTATTTCCCTGCCACCCCACCCTCAAAAGCACTGTGCTGTACAGGGCATGCCAGACAACAGCACATGCAATACAGGAAGTTGTTAGCTTTTTTTTAAAAAGGCATAATATTTTTGTCACAGGCATCTTTTTTTTTTTTATATTGTGCGTGATGATGCCTAAACCACAATGTAACATTGGATACTCACTTTTAATAATCCCAGTGCAACATTAAAGATAACACTGATTCCCTGGAGAGAAAAATAATGACAAAATAAATTAATTTCTTAGTATTTACAAGCCTGGATATTAATTTATTTAGTGGGTTTTGTTGTTTGTCTAGTTTCTGTAGAAAGGAGAAGCAGGATACAAGTGTAACCAGGTGCTATATTAAATCAAAGGCCCAGAGAATGACTTTGCAAACGATTAGGAAAGTATCTTTACCGGATAGCCATGATAGATAGCAAAACAATGTTTCAACACAGGTTTTACTATCTCCTTAGTAGTTTGAAACTCTGAAATGATGAAGGCACTGTTGTGTACTTTATTTTATTTTTTAATGACTAGTTGGTCAGCTCAAGATCATTTAATTTTCATATAGCAACTTCTGAAAACACTGGATTCAAATGCAGCAATATATACATTAAAATATTAAAGTTCTGGTATTAAAAAACTGGGATAATTCATGTAATGGAAAAGAAAGTGAATCACTTTAGGACAGAGTCCCATGTCATCTATTTTGCCACTACTCGTTAGAAGTGTTTTATTTATATTGCCCAATTAAATACAGTCTCTATAGTCAGTAGTAGCATACACCTTCTTAAGGGGTACCTTTGATAATCAAGACACATTGCTCATCTTATTTCAAGACTCTGTCTTTCTTTTTCCCACTCAATTATTCTTTCACTATTACTTTAAAACGATAAAAAACCCTTAACACTTCACTATGAACACATTTACTATTTATGAATTGAAAATGTGTTTCTAAACAAATAGAACTGATTTTCTCGATACCATCTGTTGCTTTCTATTACATTGGCACATGGACAAAGGGAGCAGCAAAAAGATACAGAGAAAGGATAAGAACATTGACCAGGAGATTTATGAATGCTGAAACCCTTCAGTAAAGGCAAGGCAGACAAACTGCCACTTCACAGTAACAACTGCAGATGCAGTGAAGAATGGATGCATAATGTTAACCAGTGAGTAAAAAAGCAAATCATTAAGTAACTCAAGGATGCTTCAATACAAAATGTGATTTGTTCACTTACGTTAATAAGCTCTAACTCAAATTACACTACTTACCAGCATACTACCAAATACATGGTTCTAAACATGATTACATACAAAATCTCAACGTAAAGAACTTTGCTCTCTTGAGCAAAAGAGCTCCAAGCTTGTTAAGATTACCATCATGAGAGTTAGCTGGGCAATTTTATACGCAATGGCCTCCATGCAATAATATTCTAGAAAAAAAATAAGTTACCATTGCGTATAATACAATTTAGCAACAGAGGAATCCACATACTTGTAAATTAACTCTCATCCCATGAGCACTGTACAGAATCTCACATAGATTCAACAGTGTTCTAAGAAACAGGAGATTATAATCTTTTATATTGACTCCTAATTTATGTCTTTAAAATGCTGAGAACTCTTTTTCATTGCAGAAACTTAACACTTCTACATAAAAATTGTCACGTTCCTAGCTCTGAAAGAACAGACAGTAACAAGGACATGAATCAAGATAGTGAGAAACTGTCAAAAGTTGCTAGCAGAACAAGTCTCCAATTATAACACATACCTCACATAAGAGTAAGTCAATAATATGGAAGACCATGTAGAGAGGGAATTTTGCAGTGAACAGGGTAAGGAACCACTGGGAAGCATACATGTGCGCTTCAAGGCTAATGTCCAGAAAGTGGTTATACAGATCAGGAATGTATTCCTAATAATAAAAAAAACCACACGTAAATACTGAAAGTTAATTTATACTATTTTGGAACTGTAGCTGAAATCCCAAAGTAACAGAAGTAAGTAGGGTAGAATGACAATCAGTGCAGCAAGGCAGGCTTCTGTATCCACCCATGCCTGACAAGACAGCTGCCTGACATGCTAAAGGACTTTCTAAGGATGCCGAAGGTTTGTGCCGGTGTGGATGCTCAGAAGGAACGAGTGCAATCTCCGAGCTCTCACCTTAACAGGAAACCCAGCCAGTGGATTTGCTGACACTGCAAAGCCACTCTGCGGTATGCCTGCAGCGACCCCAGAAGTCGCTGCCGTGCCAGGCCACACGAGAGCCACTCCAACTGGTCAGACATGTCTGCCTTCAAACTTACTGCACGCAGCCAGCTGCATCACAGTGGTCTGCTCTACTCTTAAAAAAACTCCAATATGGGTAGTCCTCACTCTTCATCCTTACTAAGAGGTCACAAACACTCTTCACATATAAGATAAATTGCTAGTTTTGAGTTGCAGGCTCTGATCCATTCACTTCACAGAAGTTTGAACACCTACCTGCATGAGGCGCTCCAGCTGATAGAACTTGCAGTGCAAATCTTCAAAGTTTTGTTTGAAAAGTTCCCTGAGTCCATAATCAAACATGATTTTGACCAGAACACTGAAAGCTTGCTCCTCAGGCATCTGTGAGAGAGGAAAGTGGATTTATCACAGAGCGTTTAAATCTTTCATATCAGTTCCATTCGCCCTTACCTCCCTTCTCCTCCCTCTTACAGAAAGGCCAAATTGTCAGTACTTTTGAATCTGGCCCTATCCAGTTTAAAAGTAAACCAGAATATTAACACACAAAATGAGGTCTAGTGTTGCAAACGACATTCCATTCTTATTCTGTGGAATAAACCACCTCTCAATCACCCGACTAAAAATACATCTTTCAGACATCAAGCAGTTTCTCGGTTTCTTTGTTCCAAATCATGTCAGAAGCAGAATCCTACAGATTTTGAACAGCCTAACCCCTTGTCACCTACATAACTAAGACAGAAGCAGTATTACTCGAGGATGTTAAACAGGATCTTTCCCTTATTCTTAATGGTATATTTACCTTTTTAAATGACACTATTACATTTGATGTTTATTTATTAGATGGCATGAATAAGAGAGACCAGTAACTGCTAACAAAAGTTCCACATATCACAACTCAGCACTGGTTTGGGAAAGTTCAATACCCCTTTCCTGCCAAAAACTGAAGAAACACTCATCATAGCTCGTCAGTGTTTAGACATTTTTCCCTGACATCAGAATTCAGTTTTCATATTTCCACAGTAAAGTCTGACTTCAGGTCAATCACTTGTTCCTGCAAAGGACAGAACATTCATCTCAAGTATTCTATTATTAATCTGCAGATGGAGTTTGTTAAAACTGAAAACTTTGCTGAGACATTCCAAACTGGTAGTGAAGGACTCGCAGAAACTTAATTTCCTTTTCTGCAACATTTCTTTTTACTATTTACTTTCCCTAGCAGCCACACTCCAAAGACTTATTTGAAATCTAGCCTTTTTAAACGCATACATTATTCCCAGAAGCAACAGCTATTGTTAAAGAAAGAACTCTAGAATAACGCATGGTTCATTCTTGACCGTGAGTCTCTCTAATGCAATGGATATTAGAAAAAAAGGACATATGGCAATGAAAAAGCTAAAAGAAAGCATGTGTGTTTCAGTAAAAGTGTTCAGTTCTCCTACCAGAAAGTATCACCCTTCTTGATCTGACTCAGTGTAGTCATAAAGAATGAATTGCTCATCAAGTAAATATTTCAGATTACAGTTACAAAGAACTAAAATGTTGTTATCATTAATCATTTGGCTTTTGTTTCAAAAGAATGGAGTTTACAATCTCTTCTATATCCTCCACTGACTTTACATTATGGAAAATACTCCACTGAAGACCAGACTTCCTCTTCCACTGAAAACTGCAGAGAAGTCTTCATACTTAGTTCTCTCTGGTGGCAACAATCACTAAAAAGCAGCTGGGGATAAGAAATCTCAAAACACTACTGCGCTTAGGAACTCTGTTCAGTTTCAACTACCCATGCTTCCAATAGAAACACTGATAAAAAGCAGATATTACTTTAAAAAAGAACTGTCTATAAATAATTTGTACAGATTTCTAATCCTCTCATATTTCCCAAGTGTCACTGAATCTAAAACTTTTGCTTCTGATATACAGTAACCATAAATCTCTCTAGCTTCTGAGCACGCAAGCAATTAAAGGGTATAACTTTGATGAGATCATTTCTACCAACAACAATTAAGTTTAAAAAAGCATAATTCAGTATCTTCAAAAAACCCTAAAATATTATTGTATCCTTCACTAACCTCTAAACCCAAGAAGCACAAAGACCTACAGTACAATAGCCCACACAGGCAGCATATTGTTCAAAGCACTCAGACCTAATGAACTGACATCCCATCAATGTCATAACTACACTTCTGTGTATACAAGACATATGGCAATTGCCATCCATATTTCTGACTGGTTCTAATAGAAACGTCTTCTAAAAAACTTGTATCTGACCTTGAAACCCTTTAACAGAAACATTTACAGTGTTGTCTTATACACAAATTCCATGCCTACTAGTGATCATGAGTAGAGTTTCGAACGGAAGGGGTCCTGAAACAGAAACACAGTGAAATGAACACTGGCTGTAGACAAGACTCGTTACGAACACCACAGTAAGTTTTAAACAATGTACTCTTCTCTGTCTAAAATCACATTATTATTGACCAACATTTAAATGGGTATGTAGCCTGCAACCTTACTAGTTCAGGAGTTATCAATGTTTGTTCTAGGCAAGTGGAGCAATATTTATTCTTAAGCTTAACACAAACGGGGGGGAAAAAAACACCACTTACATGTAGAAGCAGCACAGCAGCAAGAAATGATTGGCCTTGACAGTAGCCAATCTCTTCATCGTAGACAGAGTAGGCCTAAAAAAAGAATCAAGACTTTACAGCGTATCTGTCTTGAGCTACAAACACAAAGAAAACAAAACACTGCATTGAACATAGGTCCATTGCTGTTCCAATGAAGGGATAACCTGTATGAAAATCAAACTGCTGATACACAGTGGCACTGGCAGGTTACAGTGACGCACCAAGACCGCTGCAGCCTATTAAACCACTTATCTGAGTACTTTTACCTCTAAACAGGTGCTACAGGGACATTAGGGAGAAACACTAGGAACACGAAAGAAAGAGTGCTGGAAGCTTAAAACATTCCAGCTGAGATAACTGAATACAACAACAAGCTGTCCATTTTTGCTAATTTCTTCCTTTTAATAAGCAACTTCAGTGCATGCCTGTAGCTTTATAACATTTATGGGAGGTACATAGTTATCTCCAGTTTTAAAGACAACTATGTATGACAACAACAGCTTATGGCATACATTACACATAAAGGACACACCCAACGTCAGCACATTTCTTTTTCAAGAGGCAACATCAGTGTGATTTCCCGCATGTGTCCCTAACTTTGCCAGCACAACTTAGACAATATTGGCAAGTAGGGAGCATGCTGCAGCCAAAGGTGAGCTGCTCTTGATCAGTATGGAATTAGCTTTCATCTCCATCACAGCATATAGTTTGTCCAGCTTGATCCAGGCTGACAAGTCTGGAATCACGTGAATTCTCTGTACCAAACACCTTAGTGTTCAGGAATCCAGGAGGGGTTATTACTTTAGGTCTCCTATTTGAATGGCGCTATAACCAGCTGAACATCTACAATGAAGAACCAGACTGAATCTAGTGCAAGAGTCTGTCTCCACGACACTGTTAACAGTAATACAGACACATTCTTCTCAGGTAACAGTTACATCCGTTAATGATGTTAAATACAAGTTACCAAAACCAGTCAAGAAGAATTTAAAGAATACCTTGCATATTTTGTACAGGGAGTCCTGGCCATCTCCCCCAGTATCTTTAAAATAATCATGAGCAGGGAACGTTCGATTGATGTCTCGGGTAATAGCACTGTCTTGCGGAGACTCCTATTAGAAAAAAATAATGTAAATTAAAACACATCAAAAGAATATAAATTACAATATGCTAGGACCGAGAGTTAGGAGATTGGCATTGCGTTCTGTGCACTGTTCTAAATTTAACAAAACACAGTCTACTCAACCAGAACAGACTGCCTGCAGGCTGGCAGCTCCAGATCACAATCTTGATAGCTTTGGTTACCTAAGCACATCTGGGAAAGGTCAGCGAGTGGCAGAAAAAGCACACATGCACAAGTGTTCCAGGACATGGCAACGCAGACAGCAGCCTTCCCTTGGAAACCTCTGAACGCAAATACTGCCCAGTCACATTTCTTCTATCTCACAACTGCGGAGAGTAACAGTCAGTTGTAAGCATCTGCATGCTGCTGTCCAAAATTGCGTCCCTTAGTTTCAGCTAGAGAAACCACTCTTCATCCCCTCCACAGAATTAGACAACAGAAAAGTAGAAAACTGAGTACAAGCCCAAAGAAAGACAGCATTGTACAGTAAAACATAATATAATGCAGGGTACGAGCTGGGCATTTCAGCATGAGGAAGATGGAACTTTGTTCTACATTGCTCTGATGCAATCAGTTTCGGATGCCTTAGACATTTGGAAAGCTGAACAATAACAAATAGCATACAATTAAGAAAGCCAGTAAATGTGAACAATGGACTGAAAAGACCAATTGGAAGAAACACCAAACAAGGCTGCATCAAGGGCGAGTCCTACACAAAAGGCAGTGAAACTCCTGGTAGAGATGAAAGGAATTTCACAAAACGTAACAATTAAATACAGTAAACAGCAAAAGGGAAACTTAGGGCCTTTTCCTCACAACTTTTATCCGAGTGATTTAAACACCAAATGATCTCCATGAAATTAGTTGGCAATACTGGCCTCAAATAACCCACCCTATTAGGGACTGTCAGTATTGCTGAGGATGGCTTAGAAGGAATCCTAGGCCCACCTTGGAGAAGTATCCTGAAAAACAGTTTCCAGAATATGGAAGGAAGAGGTTTGTATCAGGCACATCATAGGAAACCATAAGCATTTGTGAACGATATCCAGCTTAACCTAATTTGCCCTCTATAACAGATTGATGTTCCAAATGGGAAAATAAGCAGGTGCCATTCCCACACCAAGGTCTTCTTGGGTCTCTGCCAGTATTAGATGTGACTGAGTGAGATGTTCTGATCCATCTCATTCAGTTCAGTTGGAAACTATTTCTAGTGTAGTCATTTAAGCCAGAACTCATAGCACTGCAAGGAAAAGTACCCTTTGTAAACTTAAAAAAAAAAAAATACCCTCCCTCACTAGCAAATGAAGTAATTTGCTTATTTAGGAAGCCCAGGGAAACAGTTCATACATATCACAGGTCCTCCTTCAATACAGAAAACAACAATAAGAAATATATATTTCAAAACCACACACCACACAGTGACACAAATGAAAAAATTACTAACCAGGCACACAGAAAATAGCTGTCAAAAGATTTGACGCAGTTCCCAAAACCTTTACTTTACAAGGAACATTTATGCAAATTGGAAGACTAAGCAGCTTCTTCTGTACGGATGGAAATGGGTTGCTGAAAGAGGCTGTAAAGTCTCCATCATCCCAGGTGTCCAAGGCTCAACTCAACAGGGCTGTGAGCAACCTCATCTGGTAAGACCTGCTTTGAGCAGAGGGTTGGACTACATGACCTCCAGAAATCCCTTCCAACCGAAGTTATTCTACGAGTAGCATACAACAGAAATCACTCGCTCAAGCTCTCTTTACAACACGTAATTTACTCAGCATGTAATAGGCAATTTTAGTGTGCCTTTTGAACCTGAAATTGTGCTCACCATACTGAATTAAAAAAATCTACAATTTCAGAACTATTTCTACAATTTTATGCCATATTTTGTGATTTCCGATTAATCAGATTTCAGATTCTGTATGGACGTGTTTCACCGTAATGTCTTGCACCTTTTGAGGCAGTCATGACCCAGCTGTTATCTAGCTGATCGCTATAACCATCGCTATTACCCAAATTGCCAAACATAGAACAGAAACAAAAGCCCTCTGTTTGCCTGTAGGTATTTATTTTTGCCTACAATTGGTCCCTCTTTCTGCTAATTAGAAGATGACTTTCCTGGGCAACTACTGAGAGCAAGAGCTCCTTGATAGTGGGAATCATCTGAAAAGATGCCACAGTAATCATTAAGGAACCATTGCTAATGAAAGAGTCAAAGGTTCCCTGGTTAGGTGGCTTCCCTCGCAATGACTGAACACACAAATAAAAACGCCGTTCTTCTTCCCTTGTGAGATTACCATGTATACCAGTGCCCAGGTTAACACTGCAAACATACAAGATGCTCTGTGGAAGCAAAACAGAAGAGGTGTTTTATTTCAAAAAAAAGTTTTACTGTATCTAAATAACCCACCTTTCTGTTAGACAAATGGAAAAAGGGTTAGAAGTAAAATAGTAAAAAAGTACATGATGTAATCAGTGTGAAGATCATTAAATACAGCTTTTAGTTGATCTTTTTCTTCACAAAATGATTTTGCAAAATAGAGCAAAATTACCACAGTGTGCTTGATTTTCTCTTCTGATTTTAATCCAAGGTTAATGCTCCTCTCTGTGGCTTAATACAGACATTTCATTAGGAAAGCATTACACTGCTATTAGAATCAAACTTACTGGATTGCTTTGGAAATTATATCAAAAGTACTGTTCAGCATTTCAATTTGATAATAATTAAAATGCCAAAGAGGTCCATCTCATTATAAGGAGATTAGAAACAAACAAAATCCAATGCTAAATAAATTTCGTATAAATATAAGCCTTTTAAGTCAAAGACAAGTAAGAGAATGGCTGGCTGTTAGCTTCAGCTAGTTTTGCAAGTAGAGAAAGTCAACGCTCAGAAACAATTCTGAAAACTTTAAAGCATGTGAATACAGTCTTAGTGATAACTTTCAGTTTTTTAAAAGTTTGCAAGACTGAATTACAGTAAAGTACTCTGCTTTGCAAGAGCACAGGTACTGTTCGTTGCTAATAGCAATTTGTGGTACCAAGCAAGTGGGTTTCCTGAGTGTTACCTGTGTTCTGCTGCAATGGCAAAGTACTCTTAAATCCACTTGCCTTTTAATCCACTCATTTAATAGCAGAGACCAAAGCATCTGGTTGGAAACTCTGAGGATAGGCTTCTCAAACAAACTACTCATTATGGCTAAAGAGGACTAATTAGTGGTCTCTCTCTGGCTTTGCGTGACTTGTTCAGCACTTGACTCCTATGTTTCAGTACAATTCTTCGAGTAATCTGTAATGCTGGTTCCTGCAGCTGAAACATAGCTCAGGGAGAGAAAAATTAACGGAAATGATAAGGTTTAAAAAAATGTTTTTCAAACCATGGCTTTGAAATCTCCCCATTAGTACAAACTGCTGCAATCCAAGCATTGTGTAACCTTTTCTTTACTCCTATTTTTATACCTTGCTGTGAGAATTGGCTCAATGGGCAATTTCTCATGCTTTCAGGGGACTGGGAACTGAAGGAAACCCTTCTGAACCCACACCCTTCACAAACTGGAATTGAAAAATAGAAAGCTAAGAATGACAGGAAGAAAAAGAAAGTAATAAAGAAAACAGAATGGAAAACAACCATGAGAACTGAGGCAAGTGTAGTGAAGATTAAAATTCTCACAACAGTTCACTGCTCCAAAGGAAAGCAGGAAAATGTAGATCCTCAGACTAAGAACATACACTTCCTCCCCCTCTTTCATGCACTTTAAAGTATTAGTGGAGTTATACCGAAACCTTCATCTCCAGTTGATTTAAAAAGAAATTACGTGAGTAATTATGGAAACCAGGACGCAGTCCAGCAGATAAAAGTTCATCTATTGTATCAGCCTGTATATAAAAGCATATTGGTTCCCACCTCCCAAACTGGACACACTTAAAAGACATTTATCCTTGTATTTTCATGATCTTCCAGGGACCGCCCCAGGATCTGCAAACCATATCATGCAGTTACAACCTTGATCAACATCTTCAGACTGAGACTGTGTTACTTTAGAAGCTTCTTCTGTAGCTTAAGCCACAATCAAAAGACATGGAAGAGCTGGAGTTCCTAGTACCTCTTCATGGGGCTGATCTATTTGCAGTTCTCAGCAGCTCAGGTTTATTCCTCCTAATCCCCTATATAAACCCAAGAGGATGAAGAAGCAGCAGCAAAGACTTGCTGAAGGGAAAAGATCCGTGATGAAGAAAAACTGAAATAAGAAATCTCCAAAGAAGCAGAAGCAGCTGCCTGCTGGAAATGGCTTGCCACCCAAAGATCAACTCCTGTCTCGCCAGGCTACTGGAGAAATCCGATGGGGGCATAAAATATAAAGCCTTTACCTAGACACAGGCTGACTTCAAAAACAACATGAAAACGGAAAAATGGTGAGGTCCAAACTTTAGATTCCCTCCCACCCCAGAATGATTCAAAATACAACAAGGGTAATATTACATGATGGGAATAAGTTATTTTGAGCAGATCTGTACATTTTAAGTACACCCAAAAATATTAAAAGGTCTTTCGATAGCTATTTTCAATGTCAATAGGATACTGTGTCACCAGGTCTATTTTGCAGGTTGATGGCATTCCTAAGCTTACTTTTAATAAGCAATATTTACACTGACTTTTACACAGAGTGCATGCCCTGCATTTGTCTTCGACCAAACCACTGTGAGAAGTTTTCAGTAAGAAGAATTGCACCTGTTACTGAGACCTTAAAGAAATACCACAAAATCCACTTTCAACGCAGTGTATTTGTTAACTTCTCACAAGAAATGCTGCCCACAGAATGTGTTACCTGGACTTAGGGCTTACCAAGAAAATTCATAAATAAATAGTATTTGTGGAAAAAATTTAATAATTTAGACAAATTCGGAATGGCTAAACAGCTGCAATTTGATACAATAGTGCATTGATACAGCATACTTTCAGTCCAAATATGGCAATATAGTTCAATTCTAAAAATAAAAGTGAATCCCTTGTGATATCCAGCCCTTTCGCTGTGTTCGTTTCCTTTTAGGGCTCAAGTTTCCCACAGGAAAATTATAGAGAGGAGTTTGCCTACAGTGCCCTGCATCATGTATGGATAAAGCATAAACACAAAACGCATGCTGGAAGGTTTTCCTACTCTTGGCAATTACGTACAAGCCAGACTATTTAGAGCAATCAAGATATGAGGAAAAAACCCCACCCACTCCCAAACAAACACAGCTTTATCAGCACAGTTACATAAAAGTCATCCGAGACAAGACGTGAAAACATGTGACGTATCATTTATTTCTTAAATGTATTTATGATCCATTCAGACCTTTCAAATAAAGTGTACAAGTGCATTTCAGAATAAAAAACTACACTCTTCACACGGCTCTGTAGAACACTACATTTCATCAAGAAACTTGAAGCAAAAACTTCCTATTAAACCACCCATGCATCCTTTGGCTACAATAATATCACTGATCAACAAGTACTGCTATTCAATTCTGAGTTTCCCTTTAAAGAGAAGGAGCATCCTAAAATACGCTACCCCTTCCAGAGACCTCTCTTTAAAGAGAGAATATTAAATAAATTAGCTAGGCTTTTAGGCAAAACAGTAAGGCTACTTAGTACTGTTGATGCATGATCCATATATTTGGAGAACAGGCAATCCTAGGCTATGTGAAATGCGTCAACAGCCCTTGAAATTTTAGTAGTATCAAGATTACATCAATCCAGAACAAATGGCAGACAAAAACGTAACCAGTGGAACAATCACTGAAAAATGTGCAGTTTCTCTTAGGATGGGAAGTGCTGATAACAGATTCAGAAAAGTGTTTATAAAATTTGCTAAGAACCACATTGACATTCTTAAAATTACATATTGTACAAAGCCCTAAACTTTGTGACTGTACTATTACTGCCGTGTTAAATTGCTCGTTTTAAAATACGTATATACACATACACACATATATATGTAAAATACATATATATATGTATTTTAAAACGAGCGAATTAACACGACAGTAATTGTACAGTCACACAGTACACATATATATATGTATGTACATCTACAGCAAAAAGGAAACAAGCCAAGAGATGTATGACACAGCTGGGGTACAGATCATCTCAAAGGGAATAATACATTTCTTTTGAGTTTTAATAGCTCATAGCAAAATTACCTCTTGGAAATAATTACGTAAAGATTTAGAATCAGATATTTACATGCTTCTGATTTATCTAGTTCCATTTCATATTTAAAAATATGCAAGTATTATTTTAAATCAATAACATTTGTCATTTTTGGCTCAACTGTAGTTTTTCTTATTATTAGTCTTAGTCGAAAAATCAGCTACAGAAACGTCTATTAAAATGATGGGGCAGAAGTACCCCTCTCCCCTGTATTTTAACAACAATTCCGAGTTGGCACAAAATACATAATTCTGGAGCCACAACGACAACTCTTCCTCAGCTGCCTTGCATATCAGAACACCCATCTTCACCATCTCCCCCTTCCCTTGCAGAGTACACAACAGAGCAAACCCAGGCAGAGATGAGGAACATCGAGGAGCCCAGACTGACACCCTGACACTCCCCATCATGTCAGAATTAAACACAGCATTAGAGTCTTAAGGGTCGGATTGGCTCTAATTCACCTGTTTGCTTTTCTAATCTGCTTTGGTGGATTTGGGTTTTTTTTCCTGTAGTTCTTCATAACAGGGGTTTCACTCTCACACCTCGTTCTCATCTTTTAATACAAAACAATTTCCAGCATTAAAAGGTGCACAAAGTTACTACAAACACACACATACACATTCTTACCTGTGATTTTGTCTACTCTTGGCCTTTTTTCACTGACACAGGAAAAAACTACCAGTTGTAACACTACTCGCATAAGGAGCTGGACTGCTTCCCAAACAAAACTCCTCGTAACGAACCTCCGACAAATGTCAAATCTCCACAGAACACACTGAAATAACCTCACCAGTGGCTTCTCCTGTCCCGGTTACTGTGAAGGCGCAAGGAGACAGGTGGGACACAAGGAAAAGCGAGCATCCTTTAAAGTAAGATCGCTCCACTGTATTTCGTTCAGCAAAGCAACCTCAAAGCACATGCACGCAGAGCCTCCCATGCTTGCAGTTTAATTGTAAACAGCATGTGGGGAAAAAAAAAACAATTAAAAAAGGTACTAATACAATTTTGAAATCCCTGAAGAAAAGACATACCCACGAGTATTAAGAACAGTAAAAAAGCTCATCATTAGCAACTGCAAACTCATTTCCATCCTGTTGCATTCACTAGAGGAATACAAAATTGAATCTAGTGTTTACATGCTAGAATAACAATAGAAACTAGATTTCAAAGGTTACATATGGAGAGAAATTTATCAGCGTAGGAACTTGCAAAACACTGTGCTGTACAGCATTTTTGAAGACGTAAGTCTGTGAAGACAATATATGCGACTGCAAATCCTTTCAGACAGTTCAAAAGCGTGGCTGGAGGTAATGCTGCTTCCTGTCATCTGGAAGGATTAACTGCACCATTATTTTTAGTAGGTTTTAATGACAACAATTTATCCTCAAGAAATACCTAACCCCTCAAAAACCGAGGTGATCAGAAACATACAGGTACCTTACAGCCCTCAGGGTTTTATTTCTTTGTACACTAAACATCAATTCCTTTGACAGCATCTACAGAAAATGTTTTAAAAAAACGTTTTTATGAAATACTTTTAATACTCAGTAATGCTAATATTTAAAAATACTTCACAGTGTGGTACTACTGTAACTTCATAAAACGAGCAACTTGAGTTAGCTAAAGCTCAAAGCCTTACATTATATTAAAATAGTCCAAAGATTTCACACTCACACACACAAAATCACTAGCACTATAAATATACCTAAGCCACTTTAGTGCAAAGTCTGTTTTTGCTTCCCCTGACAAATCCCTCTATATTCCTGCCAGCATATTAAAACGTCATCCTTTACTAATCTAATTACTGATTTTCAAGGATTCATTTACAGTTGAAATCCCAGAAGAACTTTTTTCAATTTACCGTAAAAGTAATGACTTGGTTTATTAAGCATTTGATTGCTTGTATCGCGTGATCTTTGTAACATTTAAGAATGACTCGCATATGCACAGCAAGATTTGAGTTCATCTTTACAAGGAGTTACTTGAATTTATTTAACTTTTTAATTAAAGGATCTCCAGTAATGACCATCAGCGAGAAGCCAAAGCTTTGAATTACAAAATTGCTATTCTCATCTTACAAATTCATAAAAAGAACGAAGTCAGAACAAAAAGTTCGGACTCCCTCCCCTCTCCCTAGCCCCCCAAGGGTACTCTCATGCTGCATCTCAGGCGCTGCCCCATGCAAAGGAGCTGCCCCGGCGCAGCACTCCTCTGCGCAAGCGGCGATTGCCAGCTTCAGAACGTGTTTTGTCTACCTAAACCCCGATTCTAAATAGAACCTAATGCGATGCGCAAACGCTCAGCATTTCTAAAATATTCCTAGCAAATAAAGCTACTGGTTATCAATCTGCGTACGGGTAACGGTCCCACAGTGACTTGGCCTCCTGGTCTCTCCCCGGAGCAGAGCCTGCACCTCCTCTGATCAGCTCAGCGATCGCAACACTCCTCCCCAGCATCTTCAGGCCAAAACAAAGATGACTAACTGCTTCTGTTTCTCAATTTAAGTAACCACAAATTCACCAGCTAGAGAATCAGTTTTGACTAGACAGATTGCTAAAGTACACCAGAGGCTGTAAATAAAGAACCTGGATCAGGATACAGGAACATAACTTACATTAACATTTTCATTAAGTGCTAAAGCTCAAGAGATCCAAATATGATATGGGTGAAATCCGCAACCACTTCCATTTGCAACCACCGCTAAACACACGTAGAACAGACGGACTGTGGCTTGTTTTAAACTCTGCAACGGGAATAAAAACTGAAATGTGCAGAAGTCAATACTGAGTGCAGAACCATCAGCAAAGCTGCCTGCATAAGCAAAACATTTCACCTGTCTGGAAAACCTTGTGTCACAGAAAAAAAAACTGAAAAGCTGACTAAACAAACTATATCACATCAGGTTATTTCCCTATCACTACAACACCTCAGATGGTCAACCATGACACAGACTGGTATAATCCCATTGTACCCGAAGTGACATGGAGGGGCTGGATCGCCGCTCCAGGTCTGAAGGGTTTGCTGCGGGTGCGGGAGCTGCCTTTGGAGTGCAGCAAAAGCAAAAGCAAAAGCAAAAGCAAGAAGGTTCAAGTCCATCTTTTAAAAAATGTATTGTAAAGGATATGACCCAAATTAACTACTCCATTGTTTTGACAGAACTGCGATTTGCATCCTCCCGTCAGCGCAGGCACAGCTGTCCAGCAGGTTTCCTTTGTTTGTTTCCACTGGCCACAACTTTCAGTTTCTTTCTCTAAATAAAACTGCATCTGGTTTTACACATACTGAATTTTAATTCTGAAGAGCTCTCCTCTTCCAAAACCATTTTACATACATAAGTTTAGTATTAAATTCTCTGCCTTTGCTTATCTGCAGAAAATGCCTTTCAAAGTGGTACCTCTGCAATGCACAGGCAATAAGGGAAGTAACAACTGAGAAGCTTTAAGATGTCAACGGCCTCTAGAAGTCAGGAAAACCCTTCTTTTCTAGTGCAAAATGGGTTGTTTTCAGGATGGGGGATTCTCCCACCATCCTAAAGGAGGGGCTGTTTACTTTGCTGGAGACAGTCTGTAAAACCTGATGGCCCAGTAGTCTCAGCAGCTGCGACTTAAGCCAAGATCTAACCTGACCTCAGCCACATCTATTTCAAGCCCACACTATTACAAAGGCTCAGGGATCCCAAAGCGAGTAATATATTTAATATACCTGATTGACCTGAGACCACAGCCACATACAAACAACAGCATTCATCATATAAAGATTATGAAATATAAGAAAAGCCCTATGTCAACCATGCTTTCTAGAGCTCTGAATTTCAGCAATAGGAATGGAAAGAGAAGAGCAGAAAATGGATTGAAAGACACAGGCAGGCTGAGACAGCAGGGAGGAAGCACTGCTTTCACCAGGAGAACAAATGGACTCGGCTTGGGCATTTCTCCACCGCCGTTATGCCCCAGCCTCTTCCTTCCTGGAAGCCTCAGCAGAACAACCCCGAGGTTTGCGAAGTGTCCATTCCTTTAAGTTGCATCAGGGAAGACAGCTACTCTACCCCCACTTAAGTATAAAAACCACAGAGGCCATTACACCTCTTGGACCTCAGCAGAACATCAGTTACAAACATGAGCTTTGCCAACTGCAGATAGTGTTGGTAATGAGGTAAAATTCAAGTTTACCTTGAATGACACTGCAGAAAGGATGCGTGGTTGTATTCTGCAAAGTCATAGAAGGGAACAAAAAGGTTTCTAAACTAAACAACAAAATAAGGACCAGGTCAGGCAAATGTTTTAGCAGGTGCTTCAAGTACCCAGAACGAAAAATGTGTTAAAACAACAACAAAAGCCCTCCGAAACCTCCACCTCCTCTTATTAAAATTACCTACAATAGGTGAATCAAGTAATTGGAAAAATTTTAAATGGGCCTTTTGTTTGTAATGTCTAAAGGTAGACTCTATGCTCAGATATTAGTTCCTAAGGAATATGCTTTTTATGCACCGACCTGAACTAGAAGTTCTGCCAACTTCAAACCCTGATGTGGAGTAAGGTCAGACTGAAATGTTTCAGACTTCTTGACTCATGAAGGTTCAGTACATCTGTTATCATCACAGCAGTTGGTAATACCACAATAAATATCAAAAAATCTGCTTATTAAATTTGCATACCGAATGTTTCCATCTCACATCACATATACGCCTTGGAAGTGTCTTTTTCATAACAGACAAACGGCTGAAATTTAGGACTTCTTACAGGTAAAACCTTTAGATGAGCAAGAAAGGAACAATGCCGTAGAGATGCAGCACGAGACTGAAATTTGGAAATTCTCATTCAAGTCCCTGCTTTAAGAAAGACTCTTCACGCAACCTCATGCTACTCTTGAGATTCTCTGTGCCTCGGTACTTTGTACCACTTTCTTCTTGTCAAAGATTTGTGACAAATATTCAAGATTGACCTTTGGCACTCTGACACCGAGCCATGCCAGAATTCCAACTAGTAGAGACAAATTTCTGAGTGAGAAGCAGCTTAAAAACAAGTACAGAAACCCTAATAGCAAATAAAGACTGCAGAAACTAGTAACATTTAATTAAAAAAAAAATTAATAGTAGATAACAGCAAAACTTTTGTTTCACACAAAAGATATCTGTTGAGTTAGAAAATACTGTCACTTGATTGGAGATTATAAAAAAAAAGTTTTTCATAGATTTTCTGCCAGCCTATTTGGAAAATGACAATATAATCACAACCTAAACTTCCAGTAAACTTTAAAAAAAAAAAAAAAAAAAAAATCAAGAGTTCTAGATGAAGCAAATTATCACCTTCTGAGAAGTTGTGCATATAGAAATCCTTTCCACGGTATTAAAAAAATGCCACTGAACTGCATCCTGCAAACTGAACCTTCTAGCAGCTTAATTTGAAAGTGAGGCAGATAACACTAATAAAAAAAAGAAAATTATAGTCTGAGATGGAACTTCAAAATTAGTTCATTTAATCATATCACAACACACAATTTTTATGAAGATGTAATTTGATTTCTGTGTTCTCCTTGGTGTGGCATTCATCTGTGCAATGCTCTTGATACCAATTTCTAAAGCACCAGGCACACTCGGATACAAATACAGCCAAGAAAGGATTAGATTCATACGTACAATGATGAAAGTGATCCAACTGGAAAGTTTGCTGCCTAACAATTCATAGCACAGACTGTGATGAAAAGGACTGCTGTGCCTCATGTTAACTATATGACAAGGGATGTTAAATGGACTGCTGAGCAACAAGGTAATACGTTTCAAAATTATTTCTTCCACAGTTGGCACAGTGAACAAGATTCATCCCCATGCAATTTCACTGAAGACAACAGACTCAAATGTTATGAATATTTAAAACGTCTAATCACATACAAACCTAGATCAACATTACATTAACTTAGGGAAAAAAAAGTAATTTAAATTTTTTAAAAAAAATCAATAAATTAACACAGACAAAAATAGAAGTATTTGACACTAAAACTAAGCTACTCAGGCAACATTTAAAAGTGTCTGTAAAAACACTGGATGAAACCTGAACGCATCAATTGGCTGCAACTCCTCTCCGTCCTCATCTCTTGGAGACTTCCAGATTCTGATTTTCACCTCTCACGGAAATCATCTGAGCTGATAAAGACTTTGAGATGAGTAAGGCAACTGAACAAAAGCCTGGCTGTTAGGAATGTTGTAACTGAACCTTAGCTGCACAGCAACAACAGCTGCAAGCATGCATCTGCATCTGTAACAACCACCACACTTTAAGTACAATTCTAGGCTTATAGCTGAAGTAGCAACTGCTTCATCTCGAGTTAAATCTCTATGCCATAACTTAGACCCCTTGCCACTTTTTAAAATTTTCCATATTCTCAAAAACTAGCATGCAATGCTGCTATTTAAACCCCCATTCATGCCATGAAAAAAAAGCAAGTCTTTGCTCTCCAGCTTCCACTTAAACCTGAAACTGCCGTTTTTAGGGTTTTAGGCCCTAGCAGGTTCTTTTCTTCTATTACATTTAACCAACTGCTATTTTAGTGATAGATTCCATCACTTCAAAGACTTGGAAATGTTACACAAGCTAAAGAGACAGAGAAAAGCTATTGGGAGTTTACCTGAGAGGCTGTTCCAAAAATACCACACACACACACGCTTTGATATTAGTGACTAAAGCCCTTAAATTGTTCCCCAAAGCCCACCCTTGCCATAATACCTACAAAACACTTGAGAACAATTAGCCAGCTGATGTGCTGTGAGCTTATTATACCATTTATAAATGACTCACTACACCCTTACGCTCCGCTCCCCCCATGGCTGTCTGTGTCTCTAACCAAAATTCAGACTGCAAGAGCTCTGCAGAACAAATCACCTCTATCGTGTCTGTGCAAGGATCACAGCGTCAGCCCTGGCTCTAGATGCTGTCTTGTTATAAAAGATAACAAGAAATGTCAACGTGAAGGCATCAGGGTTTACACAACCTTTGTTCTTAAAATTTCAGATGAACTAAGGAGGAAGTTTATCTTGAGAGGTTTGGACTATTGATGAAATACATTGAAAGCAGACCAAGATATGACGTGCTTTGTAACAGGGCTCTCAAACCAAAACTAGGCGGCAATAGTAGGGGCTTCTGCCCCATCCTCCCCAGGAACAGGTACACGCACATATCCGTAAAAGGAACTCATGTCTATCAGCAGTGAGCACCGACAAGTACAAGCCGTGCCAGAACGCTTCATCCCACTGTTCTCTCTTTTCTTCACTGTTTCCTCACTGGCAGCCTCACAAGACTCTACTGGAGTAAATGTGGATGGGCAGCAAGCAGGATGGTCTGTAGCAATCACTGCATGTGCAAAGACAGGACAGAGACACAAACTGTTATCCTGCAGGGCAAAGCACGGGAGACGAGAGGCCAGGGCTCACAGCAGACCAGAGAGAAGGGTGTGCGTAGGCTTGCGGGAGGGACAGGGCAGAGTACTAAAAAGAGCGTGACCTTGATCTATAACAACAGTAGACCTGAAACCACTTAACAAAAACACAGTGTCTTCCCTTTGGCCAAGAGAATTACCCCAGTTCTAAAAAAAAAAAAAAATCAAATTACTTTTCCCTAGTATTTTTTCATTCCCACTATGACTAACAAACAGTACACGCCAACCGTAACACACAGCTCACAGAATTCCCCAGGCTCTCAGCAGTCCAATGCACCGACTGGAAGCACAACGAAGGAAGTGAACTGCGGACGGTCATGGTATATAACCTGCTCTCAGACCAGAGGCGTGGCGGGGGGATATCCCTGTACCAGGGGTAGGGGGAGATACGACAATGCAGACTGTAACCTGTTGTTACAGGAATACATGGTTCACTTTCATTTTCCAATATGGCATCAGTAAAAAGACAAAGATATTCTTTAGGAAAACTAATCAATTTGAGGGCCATACTGCCTTCTTAACAGCATTACAGGACTCAAAAATATTTAATATAAGTTCGCTTGAAAAAGCTGTGGTCAATGAGACTTTGTTTCTCAGATACTGACTCTGTTTGACCAGTCAGATAAGCGTTTGCCAACAGGATTTAGCTCCTGCTATATTCGAACCATCTTTAATCCCACGAAGGCTAAAGAAAAATGTCTCTGATTTAGCTCTGTGCACTTATGAATAACTCAAATACTACAGTTAAATTTACAACATAGTTCCCTTAGCTGTTCAGAAGACAATTGTTTTCTTTCCTTTCCCCTTAAGTTCTAGTATGTAAAATATCAGAAGAATTTAGATTGAAAAAAAAAAGGGGGGGGGGGAGAACGGGACATGTTATTTTTGAAGTTGTTCTTGAGAAAATTTCCACATACAAAACTGTGGCATTTCTCCACTGGTTTGCGAATAATTTTCACATGTTGGCATCATCCTCAAGTGGCTACCACAACTCTGGTATCATAAAGCGACATGTATTTTCTCTTAGCTTATCAAAACACATTTTATTTAACTGCTAAATTTGGTCTGATCCAAGTTTTTCTTCTTAATTCACAACAAAGAGGAAAATGCAGATGCCGTACTCTGATCGCACACATGCATCCTAACAGAGAAAGGGGGCACGGAAGCCAGATCAGTCCTCCTAAGCATACGACTGTTCAGATCACATCGCTGCACCCATGGCTCAATAAGACTTTAAGTTCACACTAAAATGTTCACATTGTTCACTACCATTCTAGAAGTCCTGTCTAGGTAGCACTGAAAAACAAATTGTTTGGACCCTTCTGTTATGATGCTGGAACATTGTGTCAATATACTTTGGCATATGTTAAAAAAATCCCTGTAATATACCATACACTGTGACATTTCCACTTCAGATCTATCATTTACATGTGAAGCACGAATCTCGAAAGAACCTAGTAAAGCTGTAAGAAAGACTACATTTTGCCGAAGCTCTCAGACACCCACTCCATTCAGTCACACCAGCTGGAGAGGTAAGTGTCAAGATACAGCTTTATTCTTAAAAACGAGTATGGAGGTGAAACTCCACAGCCTCCTCCACAGCAATCATTTTTTAAAGTGAAATCACAATGATATGTGCTCCTGATTCTTCTATGTCAGCAGCATTTCTCAGAAACCTTTTTGCAAATCTGGACATCTTAAAATCATATTTAACTTATTTTGCAATTTACAGAATTGTCCCTGCACTTCCCAGTCCAGCTGACAGGCGTCTCAGACATGACATCCATTGGAAGATCTTTTGCTCCTAGAGGTAGAGGAGTCCTTAGCTACCCTCTGTCTAGCGCAAGAGGCACAAATAGCCCCCGAGAGACGCTTAAGCCCCTTCTGAAAGACACTGTTGGAGAGACTGTAAATGACACAGTTGCAGAAACTGTTGCTAATGGCAAGCCAAGTGGTCAAGAAGGATGCAACGCGGTTACTATAGACATTGGAGCTCTCCAGCAGAAAATAGATTATGTAGGGCAACCAGAGGATGTAGAAGACACTGGTGATGCGGAAAAGAACCATGGCATAGCGCTTGTCCGGGCAAGGCTGTGCCTCCCCAGCCTCCCCATCCTGAGAGCTGAAGCGCACTCGCCTCTCGTTGATCTCCTTGGTGTGCTGCTGGCAGATGCGGAAGATGTTGAAGTAAGTGAAGCAGACGATGAAAGCAGCCGGGGCATAGAGCATCACCACGATGAAGAGGGTAAAATAGGGATCGGTGTTCCAGGAATTGGCACACCACTGAAACACGTCCCCGTGATATCCAGGCTTTCCCCAGTGAAAGGAGGGTAAGAAGACCAGGCAGGAGTACAGCCAAATGATCAGTATGCAGATTCGAAGTCTCCATGGGGTAACCAGCGTGTTGTAGGTCAGCGGCTTTGTGATGGCAATGTATCTGTCAATACTAATGCATGCCAAAGAGGCCATGGAGACGCTCTTCAGCACCGATACCACATAACCAAAGATTTGGCAAACCAAGGACTCACTTAAAACAATAGGATAGTGCAGCAGAGACAAAGAAGGCACCAGACAGCTCACGCCCACCAGGAGGTCAGCATATGCCATAGTCTGGATGAAGTAGCTGGTGGTGTGGTGGTTCAGCAGAGGTGCACAGTGAAAGACAAATATCACAATGATGTTGCCCGAAATAATCAGCACCATGAGGAACACAATAATAACCACTTCCAGGAGGCAAAAATTGATGGTCTCCAAATAGCTAATGGCCAGGAGACAGAACGGCCGGCCACTCTGGTTGCCAACCAAAGAGGAGTTCATCTTGAGCACTGCAGTGATCTCTTTACTTCATGCTCCTGCCTGCTGCCTGCAGCCACTCCAGGCAGCTGCTGTCATTGCGGCTGGTGCTGTGTGTGTAGCAATGTCAAAACCCGAGCTCCAGTCCCCAGGGCTGCTCCAGATGCTGCTGCTGTGCATTGTCTGCAGCACAATTCCCCTTTAAATCCGGCTCCCCGCCGCTACCGGTGCACCGGGACCCAGCAGCAGTCATGTCAGCAACTTCACACACGCACACGGGAGAGGGCTGATATTAAAGCCCTCCTGGGTGGGCTGCCTCGCCGAGGAGGGATGAGGGGTTGGGGGAAGAGGGAGAAGGAACCGTCACCGAGTCAGGACGAGAGTCCTCCCAAAGGCTGACAGAAGAGAAGGGGAAAGTGGTTTACAGAACCGCCGCTCCCCCCCCACCACCACCTCCACCGCCCCGCTCCTTCCCCACGCCCTGCTACAGCGCTTCCCCGCCACCGCCTGCCCCCGCTCCCGCCGGGGTCCCGCTGCGCCTCCTTTCCCCCGGCCCTCGGCCCTTCCCCACACCCTCGGCCCGGGGCGCCGGGCTCCGGCCGCAGGGCAGCGCGGGGAGGCTTTCCGGGCGAAGCAGCTTCCCCGAAATTCCTGCCGCCGGCCATCCAGGCGGAGGGATGCGCGGCGGGGG
>VYZW01058319.1:24300-37155 GCA_013401315.1 Balaeniceps rex | reverse complement strand
CTTAGTTGCCGACTGGGGCTAAACCACGACAAGTACTTATCCTTGAATCTTTTTTCCTAAAACAAGGTTTAATTTCATTACAGACTTTGGAGTGGAGAACTGCTGGGTTAGCTTTCTCACTGCAATGCTCTGGTTGTAAATAACTTGAGTAGCAGTTGGAAATTTCACAAGATCAAAACCTACCAATGTAAAGCAATGGTTCTTGTCCTCTTTTCCCTTTCTTGTTTATCATCAGCTGTCATTGTCCACAGAGTACACTTCTGCTGTTATTGCAGCACAGCACATGCTGAAGCTATGTACTCCTTCCATCAGGTTCACTGTGAATAAAACAATTTTTATTACAGAAAGACCTTTTGCTCAAGATAGAGAAATGACATGAGTCTCCATCAGATATTAAAATCACTTGAAGTCAGTGGAAAGAAACTATTGACAATACTGGGCTTTGGATCACACCTTATAAGAAGCTTCCTTTATATGTCACATTATGCTAATTTTTCTCCCCTGATATTTTTCACATTCTTCTTTCTATGATGCTTTATTACTATCCAGTCTCTATAGTAATAAGAAAACCATTCAAATATAATCAGGTATCTCCTTGCTAAAATAGTAAAATTACCAGATTTTTCCCTTGCTCAAGGTTAATATTTCGTTGTACACAGGAATAATATTCATACACGATGGCCACACTGCATGTTGCCCTCTTTAAATCTCAGTTTGTTGCATGAAGCATACTCTTAAAGGTAGTATTACTCCTAAGTCAACTTGCAGTGTTATAAGATTGCATATACATACCAAAGAACCCATTCCATTAGGACATCAATGATTTTTTTAATCATTACTAGTACAATGGGATGATGTATTAGTATTTGCATGTGTAAATAAATTCAATTAATGAGTTAATTGCACAGAGACATGAAAATTAGTTTAAACAAGTCAATTAAATCATAAGCAGTTCAGAAATAAGAAAGTGTGTTTGTAATGCAATTAGTGTTCTAATATGCTAGTAACTTTAATAAACAGGATCTTAATTATATGGCAGGTCAAAAAGAAAAAATATTTTAATTGATACAAAAAGGAGCTTTTCGCTGCTACACTACAGAGTCTAGCTGAGTTTAGAGAAAATGATCCATGTTAATGAGATCAAAATGCTGTTATCTAGAATAATAAATAAGGGGGTTTTATATTTTAATAGAAATGCATCTCCAAAGTGGTCCAGATGACTGAACAAAGCATTACTGACTGTGAGAAACTAATCGCGCCACCATCTACACGTGATTGAATTATACATTCACACAACGCTCTCCCAAAAGCTTTACAGAATAGTAAAACAACTGCTAGAATAAAATATTTGGTAATATTTGAATATTAATCATCATAAATTAATCTTATATTAATACACTGAACAGTACTGCTGCTCAAAATGAAATGAGTTGTAGTGAAGTGATGACTCATGAAAAAGGCCATCTCTCTTGTTATTGCGTAACTGCGTTAGTTTATGGGGCACTGGGATCTGAGCAGTACACTCACGGTCGCTGACTTCCCTTCACCAGACTTCCCTGTTATCTGTCAAGGTGCAGTGCTTACTGAGAACACTCGTGGTGGAAGGGCTCCCTTCAGGTGGCTGGTCAGTGGACTGCGGGATCATTATTAGCGATGATCAGATTCACTGAAGAGAAGAGCTAATACCTTACATGCAGAGAATGGTTATTTTTATTCAAATTTAAAGGACAACTAGCATGTATTGCTCTACCTATTTATAACCTGTACTTAGGACAGGGCAACAAGGAAAAGCCGCAGAGCCGAAGAAAAAACCTGCCCATCCATAGCAATAACTTTACTTGCTAGCTTTAAATTTAAATACTAAACATAGCTACTACAGAGTGCTATACTGCTGGGACTTAGAATAGTTTAAGCGTATGAACTAGCTCCTTAAAAACATGAGTTTCACTAAGCTGAAGTCCACAGTACATACCCTTGCATGCCGCACATTCTCTGCTGCGTGCTGGGCACAGCGGAGAGCGGAGGACATGCTGCCCCTGTCCCATCCCACTGCTTTGGCAGAAAACCAACTACACCCCAAAATCCTAATCTCCCAAACAACCTTGAAATGAGAGGGCACAAGAGTAACCATCTGCATCATCAGTCAGTTAAAAGTTTAATAGCAACTGTTGTAAACATTTAATTCCTATATTAAGCAAGCAATAGTTCCCTCCATAATTGGCGGATGCAATTCCAACCTAGGTATCATGAGACAAAGCCATTACTTGCCTGCTTTTTAGTTCCAGGAAAAATCTCTGATATTTATTCCTTTATTGAATCCACGGTCCAGTAAATTAATGATTAGCTTTACAGGAAGAAGTGGCTAAGAGGATTTTCCTAGGAAGTATTTGCCTAAAGCTCCTACAGTAAAGTCTGAACGGAAAGAAGGGTACAAAAGGAAGAAAGTGTTTTCCTACCTAACATACTTATACAGACCCATTATCATCCTATCTGGTGACACATGATATTAAACAACCTGATCATAAAAATCATCCTCAAAAGCCAGAGAAATGCAATTAGCACCTTTAAAAAACAACAACAAAAAAACCCAGAGCTCTAGTTCAGAGACACAAATGGCTGGTTTTAAACCTCTTTTGGTTTTTAACAAACAAGGTAATCTACTGGGATTTTCAAAATGTCTTGAAATTTGGTCCTAGGGACCTCCCTCTCACACACTGGAATTAATCATTCTGAACTCTTAGCATATCCTTCTCATTTTTTACAAGTCAGTAAAGAAAAACACATTAAAAGTGGAAATCAATTAATGATATTTTTACAATATGCCACACTCCCCATAATTGGATTTGCTTGTGTTTTAATGATTTTTTTTTTACTCCCTAAGAATGAAGAGTGTATTTACCTGTACACTCAGAGCTGCCTAGAGACAGGGACAGCAGCAGAAGGGAAACTGGCTGTCACTCCCCCAGGAACTCACCACTAGAACAAATGGCACAGGGACGCCGAGACATTCACATTCAAACATGTATCTGTTCACTCTTTCCTTAAAGAAATGGTAGTAAGGTAGGGATATTAGCCTGGGCTGAGCGGGATAGCAGGGTAGGGTAGGGATGAGGGCAGCTAAGAGACGATAGAGGGGTTCAGTGCTTTTATATCTGTGTGATAACGGAGCGGGACACAGCAGCGCTGCTGACCTTTCAGGTTCTGGTACCATTAACAAGAGGTGGATCACGGGTACCTAAATTTGTCACCCTGAAGTCCAGCAGGGATGAGTATTCACTACACCAGTGACTTCTGAGTGCACGTCTCCAGAAAAAACAGCCACCTTACAGTTCCTCACAGCACTCCTATTACACCCCTGCCATAAATCAGAACATACATGGGCTATTTCTGTCCTTGCCTGACTTTGAAATCACCTGCGTATCTTTCAATCGCGTGTTACTATTCGGCACTCTGATGTTTTCAATACTTCCACGCAAAAAGATGTTACCAGGTGGTGGGAGGAACACGACTTACAGTATATACTTTTTTCAGCTAGAAGCAGTTTTTCCTACACTGAACTCTAGCAGAATACTTAAGAGCTCCCAGAATTTCACAAAAAAAGGAAAAAGATATAATGAACACAGAAGACTGGGTAAAAACTTCAAGTAACATTTTTAAACAAATGTTTAAAAAATGACAGGGGTGTAACAGGAATGCTGTAAGGAAATGTAAGGCGGCTGTTTTTTCTGGAGACATGCGCTGAGAAGTCACTGGTGTAGTGAATACTCGTGAAGCCTGATGCCCAAGTACCTTCGGAAAGCTCTTTCTGTGGCTCTATTTACATCAGCTACTACTAGGCTGTCAGCCAAGGGCCTGCTGCAGAGAGCCACCCATCCCCTGAATGTAACGATCAGACCCACACGTCTAACTGCCCTTCTGGGACTTCCCTTTTCCAAATAGGTGAAAGCAAAGCTTGAAATAAAATTTACTCTTTGCTCTCAGCAAGAACTAATGCTTATCAAACACCCTGGTCAAACACAGTAAAATCACACTGGGTTAGGAAATCGCTTTTGTAATTGATTTACTAGTTCGCATGGAAGAAAAGGCATTTCAGTAGCATTTTCATTAAACTGCTTGCCTACAACAACAATCACCACTCCCCCTCCCAAATTTCTGTTTTTGAAAAGCCAGTATCTTTGTTTGAAATAAGTAACGGAATGAAAAAAAACATTGTATGCGGTGGCATATCGTGTTGTAAAAGAAGGTCTGGACACCGAGATTTCGAGAATCAGCCATTACTCGGAACTGCCAAGCATAACACGGAAGCAGCAGCATGGGGGGTTGTAGCTGGAGCTGCAGCACGCCAGGCAAGCACGGGCTGTGCAGGAAACTTGGGCTCGCAATTTCTTTGCTCTTCTCCTGTCTGGCTTACTGACAAAGCCTCATACAGCAGAGACCTGGCTCGTACTTCATCGTTTCTGCTTTCTGAGTCAGGGACTTAACAGTGACCAGCAGGATAAAATACCTGGGCCCCGGAACATTTTCAAGACTCCCAATTATGTCAGTCAGTGACAAACTAGACAAACTTGTAAGAGCCTTAAATACATAGTGGAAATAGCCCCAGAAGAAGCTGCACTTCCACTCTGCCTGGAAAAAATGCCTCAGTGTGATGAACGACAGAGACAGGCAGTTCACTCCCTTAAACCAGTATTTTATTTTTTTCTAAACAACTTTCAGTTAAGATATTATGCCAGCAGGACCAGGTCCATAGAAAACCTTGGGCCGTACCACAACACCACTGCCTGCAAAGCAGGAAAATATCTTTCATCTACTATGTAAAAGGTTAAATTCATTAACAGAGAGGAAGTTCCACACTACTCTTATAGGAGAAATAATTTAAAAGAGCTGAACACACAGTTTGTTTTCCTTTTCTAATCCCCCACTTGCTTCCCTAAGAAGGAAAATACCCTGTCTCAGAAACAACAGATAAAGATGTTTATTTTACTAACAGAGTGAGGTACATTTATTTTCACATATTTTTCTGAGAAAAACTAAAAAGGCTAAATTAATCTTCCCAGATGTGTTCCCAAAGCTTTGCAGTCAAACCCCATAGATCTTAACCCTACCACCAGTTTCCAGTTCCTCGGTACCGGCCCCATCCTCTGCAAATCCTTTTGGTACTGCGCTGCATATGCGTCTGTCCAGCACCCCCCAATTTTCCAGCTCACAGAACTGGAGGTTTTGCAAAGATAGCCATGTATATACAGCTATATCTGAGACAGCCTAGACAGTTAATTGAAGGTAAGGCTGCAAAATTCAGCTTAGTCCACACAGAGCTCAGGGCTTCTGCTGTTTGAAGTCAGTCTGCTGTCAAGACAGTTCAAGAGCATCCAGCCTCGGAGCACGGTCCCTGTGTCTATGGATGGCTCTATCCTGTCACACACCATCCGTTTTGAGCTCAGAATGTAAAAAACTGGATTATTTACTCATTTTTAAAATATCTAATATACAAATCTTGTAAATAGGCTCAGATCCTTGATTCTGTCCAATTCATACAAAATATCAGAAAAATGCCAGGCAGAGTAAAGATCCCAGAATCTTCATTTAAAAAAAAAAAAAAAAAAAAAAAAAAAAAATCAAACTTAGTTTCTGGTGCCAAATTCCACATAAAATGCTAGGTTGACATTTAAAACACCTTCTTGCACAAAGGGCACTGTTCATATTAAAAAAAATTAATTAACCAGATCTCACATGCTTTTAAGTATTGTAATTCATGGATTACTGAGATTCATAATTGAATAATATGTAGATGTCACCTAGAGGTACTAAACCAATTCTCCTACTTGTAATTGCCTGACTAAGTAAGAATGACACTAACTTTAGCATTTTCTCTCTGATTAAGCCCACTATAGATTTGCGGTTGCCTCCATGTAATATAAATCAATAAAGAATAATTTTCCAGGCAGTAAATCAATTGTCAGTTCACAGACCCTAATACCCCTGTGCAGGATTTATCGAAAAAATGAATGGCAGTCTTGTTAGTGGATGTACAACATGCTTTACAGGCACGTAATGGCGTGAGGCCCAGTCCATTACATACACTGCTGTACCTGCCAAATTCATTAACCCTTTCCTTGCCTTTTAGAACTGTGCTGAAATGGAAGAAAGGTGAACAGGCCCCTTAACAGGAAGAAAGGAAACTAAAAGATTGTATTTGCTTTATACTCCTCCACGTTAGCATCTTGGTGTTTGGATATTCCCATTTCTCTCATAAGACTTTAGTGCAAGCATGCCACTACGCAGACTGAATGTTGTGAAATTGTTAGCTGATAGATAGAGCTGAGACTGAAATTTTAGTAGTTAAGCTGTTCGGAAAAGCACCAACGGAAAAAAAAAAAATATTGGGAAATGCTAACCTGATTAGATCCAAGCATTTTGCACGCATATTTTTGCCAATTTTTTTTTTAAATCAGATCAGACTCCTTTTTCTGTATTTCTCTTCTTGGCTTTTATACAATACTGCACTGTTACAGGATAGAATTTCCTGGATCTGTCATGGCATTGTTCATGTTTCCACATAAAAGTTAAATTTTTTTGGTCACTAAACACTAGTTTTATTACCGCAGTGCCAAGAGCAATGTGCCAAGTGGTAAAGGGCTACTGGTACAATCATATCTAGACAGCCTGGAAGTCCCAGTCTATCAACATAAAGAGCCTGCACAGCTAAAGAGCATCCATGCAGACCACTCCCCTGGACTAGACTTAGTAAGAGTTTAGCTCCTTCTTAAGGGAGGTAAATGCATCTTAAAGACACTCAGTGAAAACATACAATTGTCATTATCTAACAATGAAAAACAGGCACATTTTTTGCCAATGTTAGGAGCAAGACAGCAAAGATTACTTTACCTCCTTCACAGGCAATTGCCAAGGGCAAGTTTGGCCCCACCTGAAGTGGGAGCTAAAATTAAAAAAAAAAAATAAAAAAAAAAAAAAAAATCATTATTTTAAAAACCCCACACCATGGGAAAGTGTCAAGAAATAATTTTAAGAGATGGTTCAAAAATCTGTTCTATGACAGTCAATCTGCATCACTGTATTTCACTTCTGAATCACTTAGCACTGCCACCAATGTCACCTTTAAAAATGAAAGGTATTTGAACTTTTCCCTATACAAAGAACAATGGTTGCTCTCTTTCTTACAAAGCAGTGGAAAGAAAAAGTGAAGTAGAAGCTATACACATAGAATTTTATGCAGAGAAGGCACAAATTATGCCTTATGCCAGACTATTATGAAGAAAGAACTTGTCATAAATTCAAACTAGGCTCATTCTCTTACACATAAAATAAAGGTTGAGTGCAACCTTCAAGCAAAGGAGACAGAAAATGTGCAGGCACTGTAATATCCACACTCTCCCACAGTGCTGAGAAAATAGGTCCTTAATTATCCAACATTGTTGTCACCTAAAATAAGAACTAATGCTCCCCCACTGGTTTCTGAAAATCTGTTCCACCCTCAATTCAGTATGAAACCCACATTGCATAGTCTAACTTCTCATCCTACTTCCAAGGTTTGTATTTTTTGGTATTGTGAATTTCATGTCTTTGCTGGGAAATAAATAGAATTGGACAAAAAGTATTCATTAAAATCTATTTCTCAAACAAAATGGCCTTCAAAATGAATACCCTCTTCCCCCCAAACCTTGCCATTTCTGCTGACATTTTTCAATACAAGAGTCAGATACTATCTAAAACCAGTTTGTGGATTCTTTTCGTCAAGGTAAGATCTGTACATCTAATCTGAGAGAACAGATCATTTAGGCCTTCTAAGAAAGAAGAAAAAATAAGCTATATTCAAACTATTAATTCATACCTATTTGTCTTTTGCCATTTATTTAAAATAAACTGATATCCTTGTAGGCAAATGGTCTTCATTCAATCTTTTCAATCAGCTAACCCTACAATAATACAGTTTAGGTTAGAAGGGAAGTTTGGAGGTCTCTAGCCCATTCCCCTGCTCAAAACAGGTCCAATTAGTGCAGGTTGCTTAAGGTCTTGCCCAGCTGAGCTTTGAGTATCTCCAAGAATGATATTCAAAAACCTCTCTGGGCCCCTATTCCACCGTTTGACGACTCACATGATTAATTTTTTCCCCTTACATCTAACGAGATTAAATTATCATTCATCCCTACCACTTGCACCTCCATGATGAATCTCACTCCAGCTTCTCCGTAAATAAACTGGATCCTGTAATTTATTCTCTTCTGTCATACAAAGAATATCCAGAAGCTTTCTCCTTTTCCAAAAGGCCCAGCTGACCAATCCTGAAAACTACCCCTCATTGGCTGCTATTCTCCTTGCTAGCTTCACCAGCCAAACAGGGTCTTTTCCTAATGGCTTATATCCTACAGCCAGCGAATAATGCACACTGACTAACGTTGTGAAACAACAAAAGGACCTGCTGGAAGCTCCTTTTCTGCCACATAGCATGAAAAATGTCTCCTTTCTAATCGGGTTTTAGAAGTGACCAGTAGTTACACATCATTCTGAATTTTGTATTTAAAACAAAAGAATGCAAATCACAGAGAGGAGAACATCCCCGTCTTTTCATTGTAATCACCTGACAGCTAGAAGTGATGGCAACCGAGCTTCTCAGTAAGTCATTAAAATATACTGGTAACAAAAAGAAAAGCTATCATATAAAAAAAAAATGCCATTATATAAATTTACAAACATTACAAATTAAACCCACAAAAACAGCTTTTCAGAATTGGAAATCTGTTCATAATTAACATGTTTGTTACAGGTATCACTTTGCTGGGGTTGGGGACTGTTGGCTTTCTTTTCAAGATTTCACTTTCTTGCCCCCCCCCCCATCATCATGAACAGAACAAGAAGGATACTCAATGCATCAGCAGAACGCAACTTTTAAAATAACAGAAAACAAGATGCACCAGACAAAACTGGAACTTGATTTTCTTGCTACAACGTTTGACTAAAGGGAAATTGTTCTAAGTAGTTATTTGATGAGGGAGAGCTTAATTCACTGCTTACATATGAACCTGAGCAACGTAGGTTTCTCCTTTAAAAAACAGTGAACAAAAACTGTTCTGACACTCTTGAAATATTTCATGTTCTTATTCCCCACACTATTCTTAACAATGTTTTAGAAAGAAATCTAAATATTTTGGCTCATTTAATTCCATACTATTTTATAATCTGTCTGTGCTGCTGTAGGACTTCAGACAACAATTCCCATCCAATTCCCTGGCTGATCTACATCTCCCATAAATTACTGCCACCTCCTGCACCACACCACGCAACCTGCAGCGCAGCCAAGGATTACAGCACACAACAGTGACTGAGTCCTCTCACTCACAGACGATTGTGACAAACATTGTAATGTCTCATTGCTTGCTCAATCCAAAGAAAAAAATTATTTCAACCAAATTTACCTAAAACTGAATGTTTCGTCTTCCACACATGACTTAACATCTTGAGGAGAATGAAGAAGGGCAAACCCAAACATTTTTCCTGATAAATTTCTGAGAAGTTTTGTGCAAGAGCAAAGGAATTATCCACTAGCTCTACAATAACCATTCTTGCACATGGAAAAACAAACAAGCAGCAGGTAGCTAAGCCAGTATGTTTGCACCGCCATACACAACTCAAGCACCACTTCTGCATACATTTCAGCATAAACGGTTTTTACACTGTGCAACCGCGTACGTGCAGAAAGCACCCATTATTGCCAGTGCTAAGAAGCTCAGATTGTATCCCCATCTACCTATGCCACTTACTCCATAAACACAAAGTTGCTCAGCTTATACATCTGATTCCCAATACCAGTTTCCAGAGAGTCCCTCATGAACAGGCCTCCACACAAAACGTAACACTGGGCTCAATTCTCCTCCAAGCTCCAGGTCCTGTCTTTGCTATAGAAGATTCATCTCACACAACAGCAACCTAATTCCAAACTATCAATTACTCTGGATGAGAGGAAGAGTACCAGATGCCCTTCTGGTGGAAACTATTCAATTTTTCATCAAAATCACTCAGTAAAGAGAGAAAGAATAGCAAAGAATTTTGCTGTTGCCTAGGGGAGCTGAGAGGGCAAAGACTAGGTGTCCAGCTCCTGTTTCAGTTACAGTTGCTGAATGTCATTCAATACCTGCTTAACATAAAATGGAAGCACTCAATGCAGGGATTGTGAAATATTGAGCTGTTAAATGAAAAGGGGATTATGACCAATTCCTCCTGAGGTTTTGTTGTAAAAGAGTAATCCTACCTTCATTCTTGAAAGCAAATCTGAAATGATCCAGAGCTGGTATGAACCCCATTCTGAGACACCACCTGGGGAGCCTAAGGGCTGAAAACTGTGTACTGAAGGACAGACGCTAAAAAAAGGCATACTGAAAATCTCAGTCTTGTGCTTTCTGTCCCTCTTAACACTTAATTCTGGAGATCTAGCCCAGGAACCTTAAAACCTTTATAAGGCAACATAGTTCCCAAGGGCTAGCCATGCTACCATGCTCACAGAAACCCACTCTATTGATATTCCTGTAGGTTAGACTCTTTTTGAACATTTCAGAGGGTTGGAACATTTCCTGAGGCGCACAGACTCTGAATGCCTCCCTTCTGCTATACTCGTGCATTCCACACTCACACTCAGCAAAAGTAAATTCTTGCTCGATAACAAATGATGCCTTTACATAGGGTCTGATCTACAGCCCAGTAAAAAACAAAACTCAGAAGTAGGTGGCTAATTTCTATTATTTTAACCATACTTTTACATTGAGCACAATATTAAACAACCTAATAGATCCAGACGGCTGGATAACTTGCCTGAGATGCAGTCAATATTTTCTTTGAAATGAGTTTAAATATGTCTACAGCTTTTCTGCTATAATGGGGTCATCACTAACAGTAACTCAATCTACTATTTTTTATGCATGTGCATTATTTTTTAATACTTGATCACTCAAAATGTATCAGAAACAAGAGAGAAATGGAAGGAGAGCTCATCTGCAAAACTAAACTCATTGCAAAGACATCCAAGCTGACAAGGGATTTGAACTCAAGAACAGTGAACATAAGCTTCAGGGAGCTTCATCCAATAATTTCAGAGCTGAATTTAGTCCTATATTGTTTATTTTTAAGGCTTTTGTGCATAGTCCCCTCTATAATTTGCACATCACCTTGTTCATTATTGAAATAGCATTTCAGTACATGTCTAATCGAAATAATTACTATAAATTGTTTAGAACTGTGAAGCATGTGGGACTAAGCTTTCAGTTCAGCAGTAACTCTATATAATCACACAGAGAGCTGCTCTAGAGACCTTTTATAAAGTAATCAAATTGTGAAACTTAGCAATGCAATTGATTTTCTTGTCAGAAATCTACATCACTGCCTGGGATGCCAAATGGCTGATGAGAAATGCAGTCACCTACAAGCCTGGGAGCAATCACGCACCTACCAAAACATCTGAGTAGGTGGGGGGTCTGTTTTAAATGAGTCACCTAATTATCTGCAATACATTGGTACAGCAAAACAAGCAACACTGCAGAATACGCATTTTACTTGGTTTCTGTCTTTTTTATTTCTCATTGGCACTTTTTCCTTTTCAAGTAAGTCTCCCTTCTTTCACGCCATGTCAGAAAAGACACATGATAATGTTGTAGCATTCAATGAGGAGCTGCTTCATTAACAACTGAGTTATGTCGCATTCTTTCATACCTTGCTATATGACTGCAACAGCTTGACAAGACAAACCCTAACATAATGCATCAGCCAAAGTGGATAGAGATACTGCTTTCAGAAGCCTGCTGTCATGATAGGATTTCTTTATTTTTTGCTCTGTAGGTTCTCCTTGCTGAAGGCTGCACAGGTCCTCCAAATACATCTTGGCAGGCCACACACTGACTCATACATCCTACTGTTATCCACTAGTAAGTAGTCACATGGCACAGAACTGTTTGAAATAAAATTGCGGACAGTACCACAGTACTGTACACCAACTATTATTCCTTCTCAGCTTTTAATGTGGAATTGCCAAACACAAACAAAAGGCATGTTATTATGTGGGGCTTCGTACGTATTCCTGATTTTTTTTTTTTATTTCCTGCATGGTCTTTTCCATAACACTTCACCTTGCCCTGTCTCAGTTTTCCAGTCTGGAGACAAACATGTAATATAATACAACTTAATTTCTCAGGACTATTATCGAAAGCACTAACTGTTTGTTAAACAGATTAAGAACTTTTTCAACAGTGGCTAAGGGACTCAAACATCCAAAGGCAGCAAAAGACTCACGCATAAGTACAAGTTATTGTTTTTAACCACTTTATTCCCAAGCAGAGTTGCTGGAGACCAGGTTGTACCACTACAACCTGCAGCTGATTTTCAAACATGCCTCAGGAGACTAAGGTCTGCAAGAACCATTAAAATTCAGAACACCTGTGCTCCTAAACTCCATTTCACACATTTAAAAGGTTCCTCCCACTCCACATATTAGCCACAAGCTTTGTTGATGAGTACAATCATCATAATGTGCAAATTAGAAGTACACATTTCTAAAGCTAGGAAAACTGTATGACAAAAGTCTTTGACCAAGTTATATGGAGGGGGTTCATTTCATTGAAACACCAAGTGCTGTAGTTATTAGTGAACCCACTTACTATGTGCCCTGTGGAAAGTTATAGGTGGTGGCCACTTTTCCCTTATGAATCACCAGATCTACCTCTGCACCATTGTGCTGTTTTTGGCTGGGATAGAGTTAATTTTCTTCATAGTAGCTAGCATGAGGCCATGTTTTGGATTTGTGCTGAAAACAGTGTTGATAACACAGGGATGTTTTAGTCACTGCTGAGCAGTGCT
>VYZW01058319.1:4724-16019 GCA_013401315.1 Balaeniceps rex | reverse complement strand
TTTGATTTTATGTAAAATGGGGAATGAATCTAAAGTAGTAAGTTGTTTCTGTGCAACTATAGTGGCAGTAGCAGAGTAACACAGTAGCCGAAGAGAAGTATCTTGTCCCCAAAATATAAGGAACTTTTAGGAGGAAAAGAAATGATCATTAGAATCACTGGCTTTGACTTCTGATTTGTGTGCTACTTGCAAGGCAGTTTCATTGATGGCTCATCAAGTTTTAAATTACTGGTATGGGAGCAATCATGTTGTTCAGATACCAGGAGGATTAGCTATTACCATAGGAACAGGAGCTGAATCACACTCTCCTGTCTCTCTTCCCCTTCCCTCACCTCCAACTCCCTCATACTACAGATATTATCAATGCTCATGTTTGGATGAACAGCCTGCAGAGCCTTGCTAACACAGATCTTCAAATAACAGATTCAGACAACTGCTCTACTGATTAGACTCCAGCACAACTGCATTAGTTGGTGTTGGACCTGGTCTTAAATTTCCTGTTCAGCAGGTTTTGAAGTGACTTCTCTACCAAAATTGCACTGCCATGACCCTGAACTCTCTCCCTTCTCTGAAATCGTCAGCTCCAGAAAGGGCAAGACTGAAACAGGAGAGAACAAAGACTCTGGACCTCTAAATTTGGCTTCTCAGAAGCAATGAATGAAAAGCCTCTTGCTTCCTTTGGATTAAAAGGAGGGTTGCAATCCTCCTAGACATGTGAATCTGAAAACACCCCCAAAAGTAGGTTGTTGGGTTTTTTTTTCTTTGGTGATGAAGCATACATTAACCAGAGGACAGGATGGGAGCAGAATGGACTAAGGGTTGTGGAGAAAGCAGGAGGGAAACAGAGGCTTAGCACATACTCCTACTTGAACAGAAAATGCAGTGAAGTCTATCACATAAAAGGGAACATGTCAAATATTAACAGTCTATGAAAATTCTTGTTACAACAGCATGGTAACAGCACAGTAAAGGGATTCCTTCCTCACTCTCATCTCTCCACTTCTTTGGATATCAGGACAACAGAAATAAACTTGCCTGTTTCAGAGGCTGAGCTGGGCTGCCTCTGTTACTCTGACATACACAGACTCAAAGGCATGCCAGCTCCCAAAATACTCTTCCTGTACTGCATTGATCTACTTCAGTATTTGCTGGAGCATGGCAGAGGTTGTTGAATAAGCTCTTTCTGAAAAAACACTATTAACATAACACATTTTTCCCAAGGTTTGTTTCCCCCCCACACCTTACTGCTCTCCAAATGAAAAGATAACTACATTGCCCACATACTGTAAATACTAGTAAGTGCTTCTGCTCAGTTTTGTATGGCTCAGATTCATGCAAATTTTGACAGTGACAAGCAAGCTTACTCTGTCCAATGGTATTTTATTATTTTAATTTCTCCAAATGCTGTGGATTTTATTATATTTTACAATTCAGTGTGCAGAATTTTTATGGTTAACAGATGTTCATTTAATAGGTCCCCTTAGGAAGAGGAGTCTGGGGACCCCTCCTCTGCCTGGTATTAGCTTAAGCTACAGGACAAATCTGGTTTTATCAATACACATTTTTTGCCAAGTTATCTGACAATGGGATGTATAGTCAGAAAGCTGCAACAATACTTCACGAGTGGTAGATGACATATTAGATTCCTTCAGGAATGTTCCCCACCAACACATTTGGTTTTCAATGGCCTTACTTCTTCCTTGTTAGCAATATACTGTAAAGCCTGGAGCAACATGCTGCAGTTCAGAAGCCAGCCAACTATCACTGCTTTACAACACAATTCTGTTGCTGAATCAATATTTTCATGGCCTCCAGCTACTAGAAATGTCAGTATTTTTAGAGCTGACAAAACACTGAAATGTCATTTCCAAATCAAGGCCTAGATGATGATCTCCATTACACTTGTATAATTGGATGTCAGCAGAATCACTCAGGATTTGCAGATGAAACGGCTCAAAATACAGCCTCATCAACTTATTTATTTTCTACCTTGTCTCTACCTTGTCTCATTATTTTTAGAACCTTTCCCTCCCTAATCGTGAGGGAAGGTAAAAAGCCAGAGACCTGACTCCTATTAGGACAGCTGTTATGGCTTCTTAATTCTCCACTGACCAACCTCCTTGCAGGCTGTTAAAGTTCTGCTGCAGCAATGGGTAGAAACATCATCAAAAGAGTAGATGCCTCAGCTGGTATGCTGACCAGAAACTCTTCCCAGCAAACTCAGTGCTCCTTTTGATCTTACTCCTTAGCTTTCGTTCTGTCATTTATTTTCCTCCTCTTCCTGTAATATTAGCCAAGTTTCTGGCAATCACTTATTTTCCTGATAGGACTCCTGTGACTTTCTGAAAGCTGATAATCCAGAGAACAAATCCTTTACTTAGAAGTTCATTTTTTACTCTGTTACAGATTTTTTTTTTCTTCAGTTTATACCTTGCAACACGATTGCACACACAGGAAAGAGGCAGCTTTTAAATATGACCACCAACTGTGCAGTTAGTAGTGGGGAACAGTGGCCATAAGGTATACAACAAAAATAAAAATGATGAACAGATAAATCTAAAAGGAAGTAGGGGGAGGAAGGAACGATTAATTCCCCACCACCCCCACCTGGCTACACCCTACTACTCACCATTGCCGCAAAGAGTAGTGGCAAGGGAATGACATGAGCCAGAAAAGAGCTCCTGCATAGAGCGAAGGCCAGACACAGCTGTATCAAACAAGCCAGCCCACAGTCTCTTGGGTCAGCAGATAACCAGCAACTGAAGAGAGTTAATTAATATTTTTGGTGCATGACCATGCTCTTCAGTTTTAATTGGTGACAAGCGAGCAACCAAAGAATTGTAAGTGGAATTTCATTTATCTGTATACAGCAGATCAATATTCACTCAGCATGCAACAACTCCTTGCATCTCAAAGGGATAAAATAAATTGTCAGTCAGCAGCATGCTTTTGTTGTTGTTGGAATTTTTCTAGCTAAATTATTCACCTTCTCAAAAGGCAATCTGATAAATGTTTATTTCTTCATAATGCATTCTAACAACTGCTGATTTGTGACACTTGCAGTGAACAGAATTTGAATTCAGAGCAGGGCTCTAGGTAAATACTAAGCTGTACAAAGAAGAGAGGGCTGCAAGAATTTTTTTTTTCCTCTCCACTTCAGATATTGCAATGGCCTCCCATGGTATAAGGGGGACTAATTGAATTTAAGAGATGTAATAAGCGAGAAATTCTCCCGCTCACTTCATATCACAGTGAAAGCCAACTCAACAGTACTGGCAGTAGCAGCAGCACCAGAACAGCACATAAGCACCAATTTCACAGCCAAGCAGAAGAGACTGTGGAGCTGTAAAGTTCACTGATGAGTGTTAGCTGAGGGCAGTCCTGCATAGCAGCAGCGAAAGTTTCACAAGCACTCTCTTCAAGAGGGTACAAAATCAGACTATCCATTTTGCCAATAATAATCTTTGACTGATATCGTTTTCAATGTCACAGAAAATTTAGATTTCACTTATGCCTTATCAAAAAGTTTAATTGTATACTTCAATAGTGTACTACAAAATCTGGAATCAGAGTCCAGAAAACAGAGATAATTACAAATATCATTTCTATATTAAAGCATTTCAGATTCTTGTGTATTACCATCTCACGAGTTTAACTTCTTTTTTACTAAAATATAAATCTTCTCTGTTAGTATCAGTTCTATTATTAGTTTCAGTGAAGAGCATAATGCAGATGAAGATGCGTAACTCATATTATGAAGAGCCCATACAGACACGCACCTGCAAACTGGTATGAATATGACCATTAGTGGCAATTCGACTTCATGTGAACACAGAGCTCAAACCTGCAGTATGCTCAGAACCACGACAGAATCGTAGTTGTGATTCAGTGTGTTGGCTAACAAAAGACAACTTGAGAAGACCAGAGGGGAAGATTCTTGGGAATACAGCAAAATTAAATGATTATCCAGGAAAGTTAAATATTTTGCACTGTTTCGTTATCTTTGTTGAAACAAACACTACAGACAGAAGAATTTTCTTCAAAAAGAACTGGGTCTCAGTATGGATTTTGAATGATGAGATAAGCAGCACTGCGATTCTGCACAGAAAGCCTCCAAACAGAGTGATATGGCAGAAAGCTACGGTTAACTGGCAGAAAAAAATAAAGGGGTTGTGATCATTAGTAAATTAGAAAGAATACGAACAATGCAATAAAAGATGATATAAAAAAAGAAACTGAGTAGCACAAGATGTAAACAGGATAAAACACAAACCGAGAATCTGATGAGGCATAAAGATGGGGTTCATTTAGGGGAAGGATCATAAGCAGGGTGTTCAGAGCTGCTGCATTTTCATATACACTGGGAGAGGGTGATACAGCTTTGATAGCAGCTTGCAAGGATGCTGCAGTAATCCAGATGGTAAGTTATGAGAGCCTGTTTAAAAGTCCTAATGGTAGAGAATAGAAAAGGGTAAACAAACTTATACTGCCCAATTTTGAATGTGGCACATTTCTCATTTGATTTAAATGCTACCGAGTTTACCTTATACCAGAGGGAAAACATAAACAGAGGGAGCAGAAAACTCCACTGGGTGGGGGGGGATCCTGGTGAACATGGATTAGTCTCTAATAATTATTTTAAAAGTCAAGCAGAGAAATACAGCCGCATTTAACATAAATGACAGCTGATGTACAATTTGTAAGTGCCACATGTGATATGCCTACATACTCAAAAACAGAAAAGGGGAAATATAACAGATGTTGTTGCTGTAAAACATTAGGCAACATGAATGACTCCACTTGTTTTCCTAAATAAAAATAAAAAAGCAAGAGAAATGAACACTAAGGACCTAAATTCATAAAATATTAAATACCTCAGTTAGTTGATTCAGTATGTGACACCCTTTCTTGCTGCAAATCTCACAGCTGCTGCTGTGTAAGTGATGGTAAAAGAAAGGAAGCAAAGGAATGGGCATTAGTGTAAAATGATAGGGTTTTGACGTAAGTCATGGCAGAGATGAGAGACCTTAAAACCTATAATTTAGAAGCTTTCAGAAAATTTGGGGTTGCAGAGCTTAAAGGCGATAGCCTCAAAGAACTTTCTAAGGTTATGTTACATTGGGGAGGGAAGTGGGACAGAGTTTAAGTCTTGACATGGGACTTATTTGGGAAAAATGTCTGAAGGCTTTTCAGAAAACATTCAGACCTTTGCTAACTGAAGAACTTCATCTGTCCCAGGGGACTTCTCTGAAGGGTTTTTGTAAATAAAATACTAGTTTTATCCCTCTCATCTGGCTGCTGGTGGAATCATCACAGTGCTAGCAGGTGCCCTTGCAGCAAGTTCTACAGTCCTTCTCTCCAGCCTAATGACATCTGCCCATTTTATTCTCTCAGTACAAGGCTCATATAGACAGAGCAAGGATTGCAAAGAGCAGGTCTGTAGTCAGCCAGTAAGAAATGGATGCAGAAGAGGAAACAAAGAGAAAAAGCATAGAAAGGCAGAATGTGCACACAGCTAGTGTCTGGGTCACACAGCAGCAATCTCTAAGCAGATGGACTCTTTTGTAGATAGGAGGGTTTTTTCTTTTTTATTGTTTTTACTGGACTTTCAGGGATTCTTACTTTTTTTTTTTTTAACGCCCCCCCAGTTGTTCTGATTACTGTTGTTTGCTCCTTCATTATTGTCGTGGTTTAGCCCCACTCGGCAACTAAGCACCACACAGCCGCTCGCTCACCCTCCCCCTCCCCGGTGGGATGGGGGAGAGAATCGGAAGGGCAAGAGTGAGAAAACCCACGGGTTGAGATAAGAACAGTTTAATAATTGAAATAAAATAATAATAATAGTAATAATAATAATGATAATAATAATAATTGTAATGAAAAGGAGAACGAGAGAGACAAACAAAACCCAGGGAAAAGAAAACAAGTGATGCAACCGCTCACCACCTGCCGACCAACACCCAGCCAGTCCCCGAGCAGCGATCGCTGCCCCCCGGCTAACTCCCCTCGGTTTATATACTGAGCGTGACGTCATATGGTATGGAATAGCCCTTTGGTCGATTTGGATCAACTATCTTGGGCTGTGCCCCCTCCCAACTTCTTGTGCACCTGGCAGAGCATGGGAAGCTGAAAAAGAAAGTCCTTGACTAGTCTAAGCACTACTTAGCAACAACTAAAACATCAGTGTGTTATCAGCATTCTTCTCATGCTAAATCCAAAACACAGCACTATGCTAGCTACTAGGAAGAAAAGTAACTCTAACTCAGCTGAAACCAGGACAATTATCTTATATTTATCTTTGCAGAACAAAGGTTCCCTTGCTGCTCCAGTTTACCTCATTGCATACCAATCACTCACTACAGTAACAGAACATAGAAAGATCCTAGATACTGTGGGATCAGGTTCTGCTCTCACCTTTCTAAAGAGCTATGGGGAAGGGGAAAAAAATCAAGAAACCCGGTTTTCTACTTCTATGCTTTCCCATGCTTCAGACTGCTTTAACAAAGGAATCTGAAGATTACTGCCTCATTTTTATCCCTACATAATTCTCTCCTCCACACATTCTCCTTTCCCTGAACTCAAACTACCAAAAAAGCTTTGTAGTATTACATTTGCACCATTCAGCAAAATCTAGTAAAGACGTACAGTAATTGCTGAGAAATTTTTCACATTTTTCCCCCAACAAATGTAATTCCTGTCTGCTGCCTGCACATCCTCCCCCCCCCACTGAGCCAGTGCACTGTGATAATCACGCCAGTAACATTCAGATAGAGATCAAGTGATGCAGCCAGCTCTACCTCAACTCTGACTTTCAACTTCATGTTTTACTTGGATGCACTTATTACTGTCTGAAAAATATAAAGCCATTTTTCCTCTAATGAAAACTGCTTTTAGATAACAGTGGAACTACCCCAGATTTAGGTAGGGAAGGAAGGGGTCTCATCCCTCTAAACATGGGTAAAAGGGTGAAATTCTGTTAGCTGTTCGCAGACACAGGTCATCTCAGAACATGCAAATTAACCATCCAACTTAATTCCAGCTGAAAAAGCATGTTTCATACATTTGTGGCTATAAGGACATCACTTAAATGACAGATGTTCCCGAGGGTTTGATCGCAGAATCCAGTTCACCTAATTCTGATGCTAGCGAAGACCACAAGTTTGTCAAGTGGTGTGTTACCAGTCTGACCACTGGTAACCAGTCTGACCATTTCATAACAAAGGTCTTTCAATCTTCATTTCAAAGCAAATTTCCAGTCATCATTCTTACCTGTGAAACTTCAATACGGATACATTTTATGTAGCTGAGCTGCATCACCTCCTTTCTGTCTGTGATAGTTTTAGGGGGATTAAGAAACAGTCCCCACACCGGCGTGACAAACGCAGCGGTTGTTCACCTTCATGAGTAACAGAGGATGGATACTCAGCTTCCCCCCCATCTGCATGTGTCCACCACTACTGTCAGAGCAATTACATTTTAGATTGGCTAATGGCTTCAAGACATGAAGTGAAAGTGTTTCTAGGGGAAAATCTTTAAGAAACACCTAGACGTAAGAACGACATTTATCAGAAAAGTTTGGATTAGCATAGGTACTCTACCAAAAAAACCCACAACCAACCAAAAAAAACCCCAATGTTAAAACTATCAAGATCAAGACTTGCAATGACTTTACAGTCCAATGCCTACAGAAAGCAGCTATTAAGTAAAATATTAAATAATTACTGAATAATTACACAAAAAAGTAATCCAAAGTTTTTGTAAGATTCTGCCAATTTAATGTTTTGTTTGTTTTCTGGGTTACAGTGTCCTTTTTAATACTCTCTTTAAATTTAGGAACACTGCTAGAACCATTTATACCTCAAAAAAAAACCCCAGCTTCTTGAAAGGGGCAGCACAGACAGTATTTCATTTCTATCAGCCTTTGCAATACTGGATTCATACTGTCAGAAAAAAAGTCCTGCCCTGCACATATACACACAGTCAAAAAGCTGAATATCTACAAGATTAATACTGAGTATGTCAGATATCCAGAGGCTTCCTGAGCTATACAGAACTGCTACGACATAGCTAAACACAGGTAGACAGGAACATATATCCTGAAAAATGAAGACAAAACCTGGGGCTCCCCTTCTTGTTACACCTGACTTAAATAACCTGACAGTGAACTTTCTGGCTCTTTTGGGGTCTTAAGTCTTGCTTTGTCCTGAAACACTTACAGAAGAAGGAGCATTTGGGTTTGGTTACTAAGAATACCAAACTAAGGGTACAACTTCCTAGCTTTCATGGAAGTTGTGTGTGGACAGCCATAGCCACTGCTCTCATCACCACTTCTCTGTATTTTAACAATGAAGACTTTGGTGATTCTGGAAGAGCTCACTGACAATGAAGTGCCTGAATAAGCAAAGATCTATAAACAGCTCTATTGACTTCAGAGGGGCTGCTTGTGTAAGAAGCTATTCTACAGCCATGACTAATATGAAAAAACCATCAAGATCCTCTGTTTCTTCTTTAAGTTGTCGTAGAGGTTGAACCTGCCAACAATCACAACCCCAGTTACATAACTCAAGCTTAAGGTAAGATACATCACCTTATTATATTATTGCTATAATGGTTGTCTCCATGACTTACCATGGACAGAATTCCAGGTTTCCTTGTAATCTACAATCAAGTGCTATAAAATTGTATTCATCCATCTCATGCTGCTTTTATTGGTATGAATACTTATAAAGTGCCAGTACATTTACAGCAAATATACCCCTAAATGAAGAAACATATCAGCTTATGCTTCAAAGCACAGCCTGTGCCCTCTGATTCACTGCCTGATCTCCCTTTGCTATCACGTAACAGCAGAAACTTGGCTTCTAAATCAGCTGCTGTAACAATCATGGCCTGATGTAGCAGTGAGAGACTGAGGGAACCAGCGCTCCCGCTAGAAATCCAGTCAATTAAATTCTGCCCGGAAGGGATCCAATCTAGTATCAAAGATGCTGCCATAAGGGTAAGTTCCCTGGAGCATGGGGTTAATGATTTAGAGCATGTCAGGCTAGCCTGAAGCAGTGGAAATGAAGCCACGCCTAAATAAATAAATAAATACATAGGGAAACAACCAAAATAAATACCTGCAGTAATTTAAAAAAAAAAAATTGCCATGGAGACATACTGCAGTAATTGGCATCCCATTTAAGGGATATTCAAATTTTCCTGAAATCTCACCTTAATGCCTGAATATTTTATTTCCCAAGATCACTGAAACATAAAACACCAAAGAGTCTGTTAATACCCACGAAAAAAACCAAGCATAAGTCAATCATCTCTGAAAGTGACTGCAGTTCCTGCTAGGAGCAGGTGAAGAACTTTTTTACATTTAAGATGGAGACTGAAGGCTAGATGTCTTCTTTGCAGATTGTAATTCATCCTTATATATACATATTGTCACCAGCATTAAAATAAAAGAAATCTCATAGTCTCTAAAGTATTTATCCCTGAAATCACAGTGAAGTAAAGGTGTCTGGTGATATGAAGATTAAATTTTTCTGAACTTAATGCTCCAGACCAAATCGGTACAACTAACTGCACTTAAGTGTGTGTTCTAAAAGTTAGGTACACAGGTCTTCTTTCAAGTGGCATTTAATTAAATCAAACACCACCTTAGTACCAAAGTTCGCAGAGTCAAGGTTAAAACAGGCTTATGTAGAAACACAGACACTGCTGTCAGTAGTGGTGATGCCACAGCAGGGTCTGGGAAGGGTGTGCACTAAAGTGTGTTGCTTTTTTTTTTTTTTTTTAAATTTTAATTATTATTCCTGAATCATTTTTGCATTTATCTCACTGCAAGTGCCAGACGGGCATCTATTTTTTGCAACTACAATTAATTCAGTATGCAAAAATTAACAAAACATTTTTTATATGAAAGTCACGAAATGACATCAGTTCTCTGGAGCAGAAACACAGAACTGCTACTGGAGCAAGAAACATCAGCTCTCTTTAACCATCAACTCAGTGCTTGAAGCACATCCTCAGGATATGGAAGATTCATCCTGACCTCTCTCCTCTTCTTAAGAGAGATGATTCTTCCTCTCATTAAAGCATCAGGTGCTACCATATTAAGCAATGGATCTTGTAGCCTCTCCCACTGGCCATGTTCTGCTGTTAATAAATGAAAAATAATTAAAAAAAAACAAACACAAAAAACTTTCTTGACCATCTTGACAATATACATGAGTACACATCCTTATTGATCAAACAAGAAATATTTTTGCTTGCTCTCTCTCCATTTATTCAAAATTAAACCATTCTACCTAGAAAGAATGAGGGCTTATCACCTTCAAATAAACAACAACCCCCCAGTTAGGATGCCCTCAGAGAATACAATGGCTCAAATTCTCTGCCGGAGAAATTAAAGTCTGCCCCTTTTTCATTTGTTCCAAGCTCAGCTGCCAAATTAAGAGATTCATTAGTTTTGCTCCCCAAAACCAGAACACAGTCCTCCTTTCCTATTTTGCGTGCACTACTTAGTAAGATGTTATGGCAGGGACAATTTAGCCACTAGATCAAGAACCATCAAAAGCTTTTAGAGGGTATTTTGAACTATTGTAATAGTATGTAATTGATTCCTCAAGCAGCAGGAAGAACACACCATACATCTGGTTCATGCCTATTACAGTAACACCAGCAACAGCCAGAGGAATCCTAAGAGGCTGAACTACTTCTTTGGAAGACGAAGAACTAAGAGCAAGTGACATTTTTAACAGCTGTGTTTGATGATTATATACATGCAATGTGTTATTTCTTTATATGTTTTTTAATTTTTTCTAAAACTTCTGCAACATAACCCTTAAATATATTTGACTAAGATTTAGAAAACCATGGTAATGTTATAGAGAGGCAATAGCCATGCTCCTGTTAGCCTCATTCTAGTTGAATTACCTCCTCTTTACAAGCTGCATCTGATAAGTTAATTAAGTGAATGGAGTTAGTTTCCAGGATCATTAATAGACTGTGTTAAAGTCATCAAAATGAAAACTCTAGAGTTGGGCAGGTTCATGTTCGTAACTGAAAAACATTTGGCCTTTTTGCCAAATTAGTTCTATCATCCTTTCACAGGCATCTTGGATATTTTTGCTTTGTCAAAAAAGTATTTACATATTTATCATTACATCTACACAAAAGCCTTGCTTTAGGAACTCCCCATGCTATAATTTGGAGCAAGCTAGTTCCTTATGCTACTTATGTAGCCCCTATTATCTCAGCATCTTTGCCCTCCAATACAGGGGAGTGCTCTTGTGCCCACCTTAT
>VYZW01058318.1:72432-84149 GCA_013401315.1 Balaeniceps rex | reverse complement strand
GTTTTTGTATTCTCTCATTTACCTGTAGGTGGATAAAGTGTGCCACAGTTACAGTACCATCCAAAGTATTTCAAGTTCTGCTCTCAGAGTCCTTACCAACTCAGAAGTAGCGATATACAAATACGCAAAACTACTTAGCTGCCAACAATCAGAGAGCTATAGACCAGATCCATAGTTGAGTGCTGTTGCAGGAGCCAGCTCACATTCAGAATATGTAGCAGTATACAGGTTATTCCCTATTATTGAGGGTATTCCGGCTCTTCATTAATCCATTCAGCAGAGAGCCAACCTTAAAATAAATAAATAAATAATATCCTAGACATTTTAGAAATATCAGAAACAAGGTTTCTGATAACATTATGAGAAAGTCTCCTAATCACATGAAGACAAAATCTCCAGATATATGGTAGCATATGCTTTCCAGTTCGGTTCACTTCAGGGAAAGTATCACAGCCTCTAGTCTACAAATTCTATAGAGCTTCATCAGGATGCAATTCACAGGCTGTTTCCAATAGACATCTTGGAAAAAACAAAACTTGGATCCCCTGGGGAGACTAAAGTGCTTTGCTCCAGAGGAAGCACACCTGAAAAGAGCCCAACCATAGGAAAAGCCCCTGCCCCATGACTTGGCCTCCTGCACCGGCTATGCTGTCACACTGCCAGTTTTGCCATAACATCCTACTTCCCTGGTGAGGCACACTGTGACAGTTTACATCCCGCTGTATACTCCAGAGCAAGCTAAAGCAGGTAGGCTAGGAGAAATGCCTAGGCACAAATCTTTGTTACAGGGTAACGACCAAAGCCATATACAGGGTTACATGAACTATGCCACATGTAGCTCCCGTGCTCATTCCCATCCTTCAGGAAGATCTCAGCAATCCCCGCCACATGTCTTTCCCCAGCTGAATCAAGTGCCATGGAAGCAGCTTCAAAGCAGTGCATTATATTATGATCACAACCACATAGAAGCATTCTTGGAAATAACTGGCCAGCTAACAACTGGAAAGACTGTTTAACTGCTTTACATTGCATGTTTCTGAAGTAACAAGCAGAAGGTCTGGACTCCACATCATGACGCAGATTGGCAATGTAACCAGGCCAGACTTTTGCAGGAGTATCTTGACTAATCAGCTACCTGCATCACAACTGCTACTGTCCACCCAGAAAATAACTTCTCATTCTTCAAACTTCTCGGGAAAGTGCTGGTCCACTGTTTGGGATTCTCCAGTCTTACTCCCTGTGAATCCTGCTCTGGGTTCCCATGGTCTTGTTGCCACAAAGTAATCCAATGCCAGTTCCTCCCCTAATCATACTCAAGCCCAGTACACTAGTTTCTTATTCTGTGTTCTAGTCCCACCGCTTCCCAGGCTCAGTCCCCCTCCATCAGTTTCTTCATTCCCCTCTCCTGCAGTCCAGTTTCTCCACTGTCAGGACTGTACCTCTTGTCTCTCACAACCTCCTCCTCACCACACAGGTGTTCAGCACCTAGACGTGCAACTTCAGTGTCACCATTTCTCTTCTCCACAACCCAGTGCCTCATCTAATCTCTCCTTTTGGCTGCTCTCTGTTTCCCAGGTTTTCCCTTGCCACCTTCTATTTCTCCCACATTAAATTCTAATTAAGGCTTCTGAAGACTATGGTCCACACATAAGCAAGGAAATTTGGGAGGTCATCTCCAGCCAAATTTAGGTTTCCACTCTGAAATGCAAATAGCATTAAAAAGGTTTGCCTAATTACCAAAATATTTTTAATTACAGTGAAGAGATTTTCTTTCCTGCTAGCTTAATTCTCAGAAATAGTTTGAAAGAATTTGGTTAGAGCATTTTGTTTAAATTTTTAAATACCAGCCTAAGAAACTCAACCAAGCAATTTTGAAATGAAAATGTGGTAACCTTTGATAAGGGATAAACTATCGAGAGCTGAATTGAATAATATGAACTGTCCTGCAAATGTATCAAACCCTCCTGTACTTCTGAAAAATGCCACATTGTACATCATATATAACACCCACTATTGCTTAGATTGGCCTTAGAATTATTCCTGGTGTGACAACCCTGTCCCTTTTCTCCTGTCCACCTCTCCAAATTCCCACTTGTGCCAGCACTAATGCTTGTCAAACAGAAAAGAAAGTTTTACTTTTACCACTTAACAGAGGCAGGAAGGAAAATGCAATAAAAGGTGTGCAGTTTACTTTTTTAACAATCGCTACAAACACAGTATCACCTCAGGTTTTGGTTGCCCTCAGGACTATATACAAGTTTTATACAATTCACATTTTCTGACAGGTCTTTTGAAGAGTTGTCTAATCCCTAGTCACCAAAGGTCTGCAGCAAGTCATACAGCAATTGATGATCTAGCAAATTAAGACTAATTTTTATACTTCTATCAGTTTCTGGGCTGGGTTCATTTAATAACAAATTCCCCATATCAGAGATTTCAACTATGGCATCATTCAGTCACACTCCAGTACTCAGCCAACTTGAGAACAGCTGTCCATTTAGCGGAGACAGTTAAAAAAAACACCACAAAACCCTGAGCGGTTGAGCTGAATGTACTACAAATGCTGTTAAAAAAGCAAGTGCAAATCATCAGAGTGAAAAAAAACCAAAATGAAGCAGAAGAGAAGTCAACAGATTTGGCATCAAATATTTTACTAGAGTTTTAAGCATTTCTGCTATTCTTTCAAGAGCATCTACAGACCACGACAGATCACACAACAGAGAACAGAACCTGGTTTTCCAGAGAGGCCAGAGCTCTGCAAACTCAGTCCCATCGCCCAATTAAAAATAATCTGAGGCTATATACAGCCTACTTTTCTTTTTTGCGGTTTTTGTTTTGTTTTGGTTTTTTTTAAGAGTGCATTAGCTAATGCGTGCTAAAATACTAGAAATGACAAGGGTAAACAGCAAATATTAAAGACACTTTGCTTTGGATTTAACACTGGCAACAAATCTGGGACATGCCTATACACCAGAAACGCATAATATAACACACTAGCATTTCTGTAACGGCAATAATTCACTTGGCAAAAGCAACATCAGCAGTAGAGATGCAGTAACACATCATGAGGCTCCTGCCAGCAGGTAGAGTTCAAGCTCTACGGAACTTTTGGGAACATACTCATGTTGACTTGAGTATGACTTGACTTGACTCAACACTTGACATGTACAGGCAGATGCCAATGCCGCTGCATTACCATCACCTTTCTTATCCATGCCAATTACAATGAAACCAGAATGGGTATGCTCCCCTACAAACATTGCTTAACTTGCATCTGCTGGTTTGTCCTTTAAAAGCCACTTGCTACCACCTACTAGCACACTGAGTTTAGTACAGACAAAGCCTAGCAGAAACAACAAAGAGTGCACATGCTGCACAAAGTACTGCATGCTGAATCCAGACAGTGTCGCTTTTTAATCCATTATTATTATCTTTTAGACTGGATGTAGAAAAATCAATTAGAAGTACCACGATTCTTCACTGAATTGGCTGAATTGTGATCATTATTTTATTCACAGACTTTTCAAACAGCATTATGTTCATTCTACAGAAGTCACTTCATAATCCTTTAACTGGGAGGTCAGTATAAACAGTCTAGTTTACCTTACCAAAGGCAAGGAATATTAAATTCTAAGGCCTTATCACTCACAGAAATAAGCATTTCTGAAAGTGTATTAATGACACACAAACCTTTAGGGTTAAAACTGTGAAAATTAAGTTTCTTGTGCTTTATATTGAATTTTTGCCACCATGTATTGAACACAGATGAAGAGATGTGTAAATTACAGGCTGTCACTTGAACTGACAACTCTTCTAAGGAGAAACTAAGAACAGCTTTGCTTGGATCCCTTCATACTGTGATACATGACACAGATGATCAGTTTCCATGTATGATTTTTTTAATGTTTAAAACCCTGCATGTTCCAATGTAACACTAAATCATAAAAACAATAAATCATATCCAACTTCTAGCGAATACTACATTAAAACAGAACTATGGTGGTTGAGATAAAACTCATTCTACTGTAACAGGAAAACTGTTAGAAAAACTGTTTATATAACAGCTTCTCTGATTATTTTTAGTGATTATTTAATACCTATGTTTATCTGCGGATTTTTTTTAGTGATTATTTGATAACTATGTCTATCTGCAGCACCTTTGGTTTTGCCTTAAAGACTCCTGTTTATTATCAAGCTAACATCAGTGGCTATTGACCTAGACACCAAAGTAAAAGGGAAGTCTCCCCTTCTGCCTTTACTGGTCATTTTATTAGGCCCATATTGAGTAAAATCAACTGGAGATTGGGTTGCTTGCAAACATTTTCCCAACTTAACTATAATGGATAGGAGTATAATGTTTCCGTGCTCCCAGCGCAGCAGTTTTTAGCAAAGCCTTATTGTAGATGCAGTTCTGAGGTAGCTTATTTCATTTGGAGATCTGTTTTGAGCCATGCCAACAAAATAACTGTTTTATTGATCCATGTTATGTCCACAGCAGTGCAGCCTGCTGCAATAGGTACTGATGTCTGTCAAACTCATGCTATACGTAAAAGAAAATTATCTTCTTTTTTTTTTCCACCATGGTATATAAGTTTCAACACAAGAGGAGGACTGTATCATCTCCTCTTTTCAGACATATTCCCATCAATGCCAATGACAACTCTTCATCAAGACCACAAGTAGTATTTAGCCCTTCTGTAAATCTCTAAATTTTTAGTTATTTTTTCAGCACCATATGCAGAGTTGGGATTAACAAGTTCGGTTTTCCACCTCTGCCCCAGATTCACTCAATACCCAAGGGGAAAGTAAATTTAAATATTTATAAACTCAGTAGATTATTAATTATGATTAACAGCACCACCTCCAGGGCTGACATGTTGCAAAATGTCATGCATGTGAACACTGAAAACATTCACAAATACATTCAAGGCAAGGTGGGGCACCACCCAGCTTGAGGCAGCAGCTGGTCTCCAGGGTTCCTCTCTGCAGCAAATGGCTGGGAAGCAGGAATCTGCCTCCACAGCCAGCAAAGGCTTCTTCAGAGGCAGCTATGGGGAAGACTGATCAGTTAAATTACCGATTACCAAAACAGCAGCAGGACCCGCAAGTTCACAATATTTGTCTTCTATGCCAATTTACATAGCCAAACAGCCTTACAAGAAAACTTACATGAAACACCAGCTTTCTAGAAAAATGTATAAACATCCTTAGAATTTAAATTCACATATATTTTCTAAAACAAGCTCCAGCTCAGTCTGTAGCACCTAATGCAGTAATTTTCGGCAATCCTATGGCTTCAGAATATCATAAAAAACCTATACCTTATGAAATACAAAATGATTGCTGTTCTCAGTTTACTCGCCAAATATAATAAAAATGAGCTGAACAATAAAGACACTAAAAATATGTATGCTTCACAGCTGGCAAAAAAGTTCAGCATCTGATAGCACAGGACCAAAAAAGTTCTGACTACCATTCCCAAATCTGTTGTGTAGCCTTGTCTACACAAGAAAAATTACGCTGCTTTAAATAAAATTAGTGTAGGTAGTTTAATGGAAGCCCTAGTATACATAAGACAAAATAGTGCCATTGTCCTCCCCCCGCCTCAAAAAGAAAATAAACTGCCTCTGTTGGTATAAGGCATTTTTAAGAGTGGTGAAATCCTTGCTCTTAAGTACTAAAAAGCACCAAATGTAATTACCCATCAAAAATATGCATCTACAACTGACTGTTCTAATGATACACATGAACTACAAAATTCTGTGACATACTTTTGTGTATCTTTTAGATGTCTTCAAAGTCTGACTGAAATAGCATATTAAAAACTTACTTACAACAGAAGGATTTATAAAGAACTAGCAACCAAAAGAAGCCAAATAAGTCAGCTTTATCATAAAATGAATAAAATATCATAAAATTGTAGCACACAAAAGGAGTGCTGCAGGTAACAACTGATGCAACTTCTCCCTTGTTTTTTGGTAGAGTATACAGATTTTGGCATATTCCAAGATACGTTTGTGATAGTCATTGCCAGAAAATTAGTTGTTCTTAATTATCTTTGTCGAGGAACTTGGATTTGAATCTACATCTTAGTATGTCAGTCACATTAATTTACTGAACCATCTAGAGAACAAAGAACTCCATGTATTCATCACTTCCTCTTTCAGCTGTAAAGCTGTGTTTCTTTTCCTCCAACAACTTTTAAAATCCTTTTCAAAACATGACTGATAAAAACACACCTGATCACCAGTGGTACAAGTTGTATAAATTTTGGAGAACTGCAACCCCAAATTTCAGGATTAAAGCTTCAGAAGTATGACCTGTGAAAGACCTCTGCATCTAAGATTAGCTTGCAAGTGGCTAGCACAAAAAAAACCTTACAGAATTTGTAAAGATTAAAACATCTAAAGAACAAGAAATGCTAAAACCACCAGACTGAAATAATCCAAGGAGTTTCTGGGTAAATCTATTCAATCAGTTGGGGTTTTTTTTCCTCCCAAGCTCTTGCATTTTTAGTCCGTTCAATCGATTAAAAAAATCCCATCAAATATGAAAAGCTCTTTAGGCTGTCTTAAAAGAACAGCATCTCCTTTGAAGCCACCACAATTGGAAATTAAAAGAGGAGGCTGTCAGATGATACTTTTCTTCAATTAAAAAAAAAAGGTATTTCAGGTTCTGTACAGATTAGCATTTTACTTTTATATAGCATTCGGTTCACAATATTAAAATCTACTGGAGTTACATTATTACAAATACAGTAAAATATCTGCCAATTTAATTATCTTACATCAGGCAATATTAAATTAATACACTCAATATTAAATATGCGAAAGCACTGTATTGGACAGAGGAAAACAATAACCAAGAACTACGGACTTCCATAGTAACATGATAGAAAAACACTACTAATACCATGAAATGAGAGTGTTTCATTGCTGGCATGTTTAGCATTAGAATTTGCATTTAACATTCAATGTAACTCGTGCTAATAAAAATCAGTGAAAATTTAGTTTCATTGCAACGTCCAAAAAGAATTCTGCACCTTGACTAGTGATGCTTACATTTAAAAAACAGACCTGGACAGGCTAGAAATGTTAAAGTAGCAATAAGCCTAATTACCAGGGTAAGTTAAATGTTAAATTTCACAAAAATTATCACAGAAAAAACATTAAAATTATAGCTTCTAACTCTTAGGTGTAACTCCTATTTTAAAAGGTATGGTTTTAAAGAGAAGTGATATCCTTGCAGAATTATTATTAAATTTCTTGTGAAAAAGAGAAGCCACAATTTTTGTCACTGTGATAGCTCTCTTTCCACAAGTGTCAGTTAACAGTATTATCATCATACATTGTGTTTTTAAAAACCATGTATCCAGCAAAAGCTCTGGTAGCACCAGAGATCTATGTTCAGTCCCAAGAGTTCCTTCCTGCCAGATCCCTGTCTTCTAGCACGAAGCTCAGTTACTCGTAATACAGAAGCCCAGGGATCCTACTGAAACTGTAAAACAGGAAGTGAACTTCATGTGCTGACTTAAGAGATCGTAGAAACATGAGAAGTTTTCATACTACAGAGGACAAAAATGAAACAAAAATACATTTTGTCTATACCTAACTACATGAATTGACGTGAGTGAAGAGTTATTCACTGCTAGGAAATGTACAAAACAACCAACCTGAAACTAAATTTATTTTCCTTAAAATAATTTTCAGTTTGGTCCAAACTTGCATCCTGATTTGGAACATCAAATCTTACCACCAAGCACTTGCTCCTCACTCTTCCTCTACAGCAGCCATCTGGACCCTTCCCACCTGATGCAAGCAGCCATCACTCATCCCTTTCCTTCCTTGTGTGCCTCCAGAGACCAAAATAGCCAGCCTAAAAAAGCTCAGTTCCTTGTGAGCAAGAAGAATAAAGGCGGCAGTGTGCAAATGAGAAATCTGTTCCTACTAGTTGCAAAGCTGCCCCTTCCATTGCACTGAAGTAGAGGGCAGCACCTACTCCTATGAAAAAGCGTATCCCCCAGAAGCTAAAATAGTGCATCCCTGCACACTTATGCATGGTCTTCCCCAGCACTGTGCTTCGTATTGGGCTGTAGCTGGCAAGAATCATTAAGCCATTCCCTGCTTCCTCCAGGAAAGAAAGTTGCCCAGATGGAAGCAAGCCAGGGATTGCCTACAAGGTCATACCATAAATTAATCTGTAACACCAAACATCATAAACCTTCTTTTAAAGAAATTTTACACTTGCATTGATTGCTTAAGGTTTGTATTTCTACATATCTTCCCAGCACTTAAAACAAATGGACAGATGACAAAGTATTAACAATTAAGGGCACACCAGTGAAGATGAAGTGACGTGCATCACTCACTTCAATAACTATTATATAAAAACCACTGCATGATTTAATTCTGCACATAGAAGACAACACTAAATTTGATTATTTAAAACAAAACATAACATTTTCTCTACTAACTTTTTTTTAAACTGGGCTACATACCACACTAATCCGTGCGATTAAACAGCTCACTATACTTATTTAGATTTACATCATTATTGTTTTAGCAACGGATGAGCACTTTTTCTTTATTTATTTCTTTATTATTATAAAATTCTGTGTTTATTAAATAATTAGTTGCTATTCTTTAGTCAGGATGTTACGCCAAGCTGCTTCTGAAAGAAACTGGGAAACATTCATTATCTGTACTTTTGTTTACTTAGTATTACAGAAGCTACACAAGGAAAAAATACCAAACCATGTTCTCTATTCAGGTACATCTTATTTACTTACCAAAGGAAATACTACTTGTAGGTAGTGAACTGATCGCTCCTAAACAATGTGATCTCATGTTTTTGAATTGATAGATCTCAGTCTCCCTTGCATACTTGGAATTCATAGATTAGACAAGAAAAAAGATGCCTTCTGCTTTTTCAGTGCATAACTAGTAATAAACAACACTAAGAACCCCAGTTATATTTCCCAAATATTTTTGGCCAGGCATATTTTGTTTAGGTATTAACTTTGTTTTTTACCTTCTTAATAAATTACTTTATCCACTGAAGCCACTATACTTTGTATTTATCTTTTTCACAAATTCTTCCCTACTAGTTCAAAATTGTCACAGCACTTTATTGATGGGATCTAAATAAATTTTTTCCTAGTACACTACCTTCTAGTAACAGGGCAGAATAAACTATGATCTCTTTGGATATATTTGAGCGGAGTGTTGTGTGAGCCTATTTACTGGATCACCACTCCTTACTCAGGCAATTATATATATCCCTTCCCATCCCACTCCCCAGCAGCTGCCCCAAGTAAGCAGTTATCTCCCATTTTCTACTGCAGCCTAAAGAAAAAACTGGAAGCAGGGAGCGTGGGATCCCTGCAGTTACTCAGCTTCAGAGGTGAAGGCTTGCTGCTGCTGCCGCCAACATCAAGGGCTCTTTTGCTCTCCTGTACCTTCACAGCTTCAACCAAGTTTGTATTCGCTGATGTCAAGCGCAAAAGGCGAGGGATGGCTGGGATGGGAAGGATAAGTATGGACAGGAAAGGAGTCATACCCTTCCTTTTTCTAAAATCAACCTGCATCCTTACCTTTCCAGTTTCAGCCACAGCAGGCAGAAGATGTAATTGTTATTTGGACAGCAATCACCCCTCCTCTCAACACCACCATGTCTAGGGATGCAGCCTAAGTGCCTCCTCCCATAGGCTACTTCCACCCTGACTATGTGCTCATTTGATTTTTTTTTTTTTTTTTAATTTTGAGCAACAGTTTGAAAACTATGGTCCATAAGGCTCAGGCGAACAGCAAAAAGAGCTGATGAATTATTTAGGTGAAAATCTGAAGCAGGCACATGGCAAACCATGGCTAGTTTTAAGGGTAGTGAATCATTCACTGATTCATAATAATCAGATGCATTTAGTTGAGAGAAAAGCTTAGTAGATTATACTAGACATACAATAAACTGAAGATAAGTGTCATACTATATTTTGGCACTTTGAGGTCAGCTACATGACACCAAGATTTATAGAAGGAAAGTAGATTTGCATTTGTTGGTATTTATTGCTAACAGCAGCATCTTCCGTATTAGTTTAAAAACAGCTTGTAAGAAACAGCAGTGTTTACTCAGAAAACATTCAAACCTTTTCTGTAAGAAAATACAGCTAAAACATATTAGGGAAGTGCCTAAAGGGTACAGCTGAGATCAGAATCCCAAAGTGTTAAGACACAGTGCATATGCACATCAGTTTTGCTTTAACTGCATCTGCAGAATTAAGCCAGGCAGCTCTGAAGCAAGAACACCTGAATACAACTTAACTGAGACAGAATAATGCCAGAGTTGCACCTGGAGTATTAAGATTTTGAGGCAGCTATTCCTACCTTCTATTTCAGATGGGGGAAGACTAAAGAACACAACTTATTTTCTCAAAGTTAGAAATGAGATCCCTGGAACAGGGAACTTAAAAGTTCCCTGCTTCTCCGTAATAAACACCCTCTTTTTGACCTAGCCACCTAGAACATTACAGCAGGGGGTTTAGTGAATCTCAAACACTTGGAAATAGTAAACGCTCAAAACCACAACAGTTTGGAAGCTTTTTTTATTTCTATTTCACTTCTCTGTAGAAAAGAGCCCCTCAAGAGTATGTTTCACACTGATTGCATAACTATACTATATATGGACTGTACTAAAATGAACTGAAGAAGCCGTATGGCATCATTCATCAGAAGCTGTGTGCAACACCTCAAATGACATCAAAACCCAAATCTAAGGGATGTCCCTCCCATTTTTCTTTGAGCTTGCTAATAAACTGACATCCGTTACAATCCTGCATCATATCCAACAGAGCCTTAACACCACCCCTTGAATGGGTGCATTATAGCAATGCTGAACGGGCACAGTAAGCACTTCAAGTGCTTTCCAGATGAAAAATAGGTATAAGGATGCAATTATGGCTGTTTTGCAGTGCTGGAACAAAGGACTTACACAAATCCGTCTGGTTTATGCAACTGGTAAAAAGTCCTTAGCCTATTATGTTTTATTACTATTCCTCATTAAGGATGACCGTTAACCTCGGGGACACCAGCGGTGGGGGAGAGAATCCAAACCACACCATTCTCATGAACAGATACTTTCAATGTGGATTGCTGGCATCTTCTTTGTGGCTTGTTTTAACATACATAAGCACTTAAAAGCAAGATCTGCTTATTTACTCATACATCACACGCTGACATACGATGTACAGTAACACATGCTTTCTAAACATTATTATTAGGTAGAAAACACAGCATCCTTAGAACATCCTTAAACCTACTAGATGCAGAAAAATGACAACGGCAAGAGTTTTCTGGTTTTCAAGATATGACTTCTAGGTGAAGGTGAGTAAAAAAATCCGACCTCTCCCCCCGCGAAAAAACAACCCCAAAACAACCTCACAGAAAGCTAGCCCACAGCCCTCTGATCCGAGCCTGAGCTGCAGCGAACCCCGCACGATTCCAAGTGCATAAACGTTTAAGAAAACCGGGCGCACAAGGCGCCCACCCCGAGGCGCACGGTGCCCGTTCCCGTAAGGAGAGAAGGGACAAGTAAAGCACAGGGGCCGGGTCCCCCGCCCGAGCAGCCCGACGCAGAAGCCGCCGCTAGGACGCACGGCCTGTCCCCAGCGCCGCACCCCCGACGCCTCCACCGAGGCGCGCAGCCGAGCCGCCCCGCCGCGGTGG
>VYZW01058318.1:43925-72159 GCA_013401315.1 Balaeniceps rex | reverse complement strand
CTCGGGGCGGCCTATGGGACGGGCGGCGCGTGCGCCGACGACCTCCCCCCGCGCCCGCCGCGGGGAGAGGGGCTCTGCGCACGCGCAGTGCTGAGGGCGGGGCGGAGGCCGCTCCCGCGCGCAGGGCACGACGGGTACTGTAGTTCTCACGGGGCCACCTGCTGCCGGGGGGGCGGGCCTGCTTCCGGCCGCCGGACTACAACTCCCAGCGACGGGCGCGCCATGGGGGGAACGGCCGGAGTGGTCGCCCGCGTGTTCCCGGGTTCCCCCGATTTTTAAAGCCCTCCAGACCGGTGGTGGGCACTGCTAATTGGGGGGAGGTCAATGCAGGGGGCTGGGCGTAAGGAGAGCTAGCGGGAGCTGGGCAGCGAGGGGCTGCCTGAGGGGACCCTGGCGTAAGGCGCGCCGGCGCCCCTCCTGCTTCAGTAAGCGACCTCCCCGGCGGGGAAAACCCGGTAACGTAACTTTGTAAAGTCTCCTGAAGCTTCGGAGGGCAGGGGGGCAGCGACCCGACTGCTCTGCTGGGCAGATTCACAAGGAAACGCGAGCCTTAGCAATGTACGACTAAACTCCTTGTGAGAGAAAATTTGTAACAGTGGGAAGCCAGCAAACATCAAAAGCCGTTAATCCAAATGCAAGAGCTGACGCAGCTCTACAGGCGTTTGCTTCCAGCCTGCTTTCCGAATAACGTTGCTACTGGCTTCTATGTTTGCAGCTCGCACGGGAGCAGCCGTCGACTTCGGCTTCATCTTGCATAACGAATTTGACCTTGAATCGTTACCCGCTCATCTCTGCCACTCTGGAATACAAGAAAATGGAGAAACGCTCTGGGATGCGGCTTGAGGCGACCCGTGCCAAGAAACACATCTTCATCTCAGCGTGCATCCTGTTTACAGTGATGTTAGAAGGAATTTTGTATTCTTTCTCTCTTACAATGCAAGTTTCTGTTATGTTAAGCACCTGCATAATTTGAATCCTTTTCAGGATTCCTCATCAACAAGGGAATTTGTTTCAGTCAGAAGCAGGCCGATTCATTCCCACAGCCTCAAACATAATCCCTGGGCTATTGGACACATTAATACTGTGGCAGCGTGCCACCTGCTTCATTTATTCACTTGAGATTCAATGCTGCTTAGTCGCCGTCAAATGGGCTCTTTGTGCAACCTCCTGCGGTAATGTAAAAGGTCCCCCACAGGAATTTGTGCTATTCAGTAGAAAATACAAAAGGGAGGGTTGTAAACACTCCGATTAGTGTTGGAGCACAGAGGTATTGTCTCCACAACATATTACATAACCATACAACTTCCTATTTACCTCCTCCCCTCCAGAAGAAACAGCTTAACAGCAAGGGCTTACTGGTTTATTTAACTTAACATCGCAGCTAATATTTTTTTGGCTGTGTTACTTCTGGCAAAAGAAGAGAGAAAGGTCGCTTTGCTAACATCCCGTAGTAGTTTGAGATGATTGCCTGTGAGGATCTCCACTTGAAGTGACAGTCGCCAGAGGCTCTCAACTCTGAAGAATAAGTATTATCAGAGGCTGTTGCCAACACAAGTTCATGCACAATGGGCCCATCAGCTAATGAACGCAGAATGAGTCTTCTCCCATTTTTTGAAGACAAACAAGTGATTGTGTGGAGTACTGACTACACCAATTTACTGCCATGTGAAGCACATTTGGATGACTTCTGACTTACAAAACTCAATGTGATCTGAGGCCCACTTACACAGACTGAGGCACTTTTTTTACACCCTCTTCATGCCCCACATTCACTCTGTAAATTCTTACTGCTTTAAGGACAAAGTCAAGCAAGGATTCTGAGGTGCAAGCTCTCTGCTTTGAAATTCAGTCTTGCTGATGTACCTGAGCCTCATAAATGTAATAAAATAATAATGGAGGGGAGCTTTAGGAAGCATTTTGTCAGGAAAAAAAAAGGGGAAAAAGGCAGAGCTGTGTTAATGAATGAATAATTCCTTCGTATTCCCTCTCAGTTATACTGCTACTTCAAGAAAGCCGGTTTTGGGGGCGAGTTTGTCTTGGAGAGATGGGAGTCTACATGGGCTGTACTGCTCTGGGATAGCTTTAGACACACTACGTAATTCTCATTAGCAATAAAGGAATACACAGCAGTCAAAGAGGTGTAGCTTATGAAAGAAACTGGTTGGCCACATACAGAAACACACGTGAAACAATGACAGCCTGAATGTACAAAGGAAAAGCTAGAAGAAATAGATAATGTTTTGGGGAAAAAAACCCAGCAGTTATTTGTAAGTATCACCACGCAACAGAAGAAAAGACAGCCAAAAGAGCTGTATGACACTGAACTCTGCCTATACACCTCCCATGAGCACTACGGAGTCACACCATTCCAAGATCTTTGCAATAAGAAGAAAATTTAAAAATACTTAATCAATGAAGAGTATATTAAAAACTTGCATTTTGGCAGCCTTACATCTTAGATTTGTTTGAAAGGGATCTGCTTTGTTCCTTGCAACATCTTGTATCTAAGTATGGTTTGCTATCTGAGTAGCACAAACTTTAACAATGTACTGCTTGGTGCGATGACATGCCAAGAGCACATGGGAAATCTTGGTACAGTTACAAAACCCAACAGACATTATAATCAGCAAAAATGTTAGGTTATGTGATCAACGCTCCTCTCCACGAGCACGAAGGAGCACAGTGGCACAACAGCAGGTGGGGGAACCCCAATATGGTCCCCAAAGAAAGGAGTCCCTCCCAGGGCTGTCCTATGACTGCTATCAGTCCATGGGCCAGGGGTGACGCCCATCACCGTGAATTATGGGAGAAGCTCTCCAGAGCACCTAAAAAGGTGGGGTTACTGCCTACAGGAGTATGGGACTCCTGGGATGTAGGGGAAGAGCATTTTGGAATTGCACAGGGCTTACTACAGGATTTGTAGCAGAAGGACCAAAGGCAGGGGAAGGCAGGGGAATCAGGGTTGTTTGGGGAGGAACAAAGATGGGGAAAAAAAGGGGTAAGAAGGCAAAAGGGGCTGGTCAGCTGCAAACAGGTTGCCGGTCAGTACACTTGTGCGGCCATGCCCTGCAGGTACCTCATCACCACGGTCTGTCCTGTCTTCTCATTAAACTGTTCTCCTGGGCGAGGGGGTCTCCAGGCTGTGTGCATGGAGGTGGAAGTGCCAGCCACTGGAGAGGGGACCACGAGTCACAGGGGCCTGCACATCTCGGGTGCCTGCAGCTGGAGAGGCCAGAGCATATGCATGTTGTGTGGGTCTGTGTGTCAGTGTGCAATCGCTGGCAAACATCAAGCCAGACCAGCCAGCCAGCAGGGTGAGTGGCTTGGGAGCCAGATATCAAATCAGCCATAATTTTGGGATGGATACTGGAGAGACCATAGATATGTTATTAGAGGTACAAGCAGGTGTTCTTATACTAGTTTTCTAAGTGCTAGATGTGAAATCCATTAAATGTACTAAAAGCAAGCCAGGAACCCTAAGAAATGACAGGAAAGCAATGTCACGTTATGGCCATTGTACTCACTCTCTCTGCACAGTGTCAACGCTTCTGAAATTTAGGAGCAACGAGTGCCTATGGGAAGAAACAAAACAAAACAAAAAACCAAACACAAATAACAAACCCCTGAAACAAAGCAACTGAGCAAAAACCTTCTCTATTTTTAGACAAAAAATAACAAAAGGCCTTCAACCCCTTCTCAGTCAGAACCCCAACAGGCTAGGGATTTGTATAATTCCCTACTACATGCATTCCCTTTAAGTTCAGTGATTTACAATTCTATCCCAAAGGACAGTGATAAAACTGGCTGATGCTTTACCTGGAGAAGATTCCTAGCCAGAAGATTTTTTAAGGCATGTTCTTAAGTATTCTAAAGCACTTAGGTAGGTGATGGTTTGCTGGTATCCAGACCTAGGTGAAATTAAAGCCCCCGAAATAAAGTATTATTTTTCTTGCAAAATGGAGTAAGACTAAATAAACAACCTGCCAAAATTAATAGATTTCTGTCAGAAAGAACATTTTGACTATTAATAAAATTCTATTTTATTGATTTATAGAACAAAAAAACTTAAAAGGCAACTACAATTTTAGTTTTCGAAAAAACTGCTGAAGATTTAATAATTCTCTGTATTATTCCATCCGTCTAGATCAGTAACATTTATACTAGGCTTCCTGGTAACATTTGCCCTGAGAAAATCATGAGAAAGAAAACACATGAACCAGTAATGTCTTTTTATTAAAATACCTCTTAAAACACTCATCGTAATAAAATACTCTGGATGTTGCTGTATGACGTTTGCATACACACAACGCTTACAGCAACCTCTAGACAGCATCAGGAATTACAAAAAATAAGGCAAGCCCCAGAAAGTGTGCGTCCTCACTACCTACTCTCAGGCCATTACACAGCCAACTGTATTTACATGTTTATGCCGTTCCCCACAGTGTTTCCTGGACACCCGTTAGGCCAGTCCCCTCTTCCCTTCCGCTCCCCACCTTGCTGTTCCCTTGACTTCACCTCACAGTGAAATTCTGATGATTTAAATAGAGACGGTGTCACAGATCCATGGGGCAGCAGGTACCTGACCAGAAACATCAGCCCTGTTTTTTCCCCGCAAGAAGATTCTGAACTACCAATGTTTCCAACAATTTAACATTGCAAGAATCCGAAGCATGCTAATGACCTGTAGCAATGCTTACTATGTGTCTCCCATCTTGGTGAAGAATGATGATGCATCACCCTCCAGCTAAAAACAGTCACAGCTACTCTAACATATTCTTTCTCTCCATTCATTTTAAGAAACTCAAGCAGAAGAAAAGGTAACGTCAATTGTCAAATATAGGAAGATCAACTCCTTCATGATAAGCTAAGTTTTTCTATTCACGTCTATGATTTTTTATCACTTAATTGCAAGTTTAAAGTATGAAGGTATTCCATTATCCACTAGTTCAAAACAATAAACATTCATCTTTCAAGTACTTCTTTATAGCTGAAAAAGAGACTGAAAAAAGTAACATTATTTCACAAGAGTAGATTATTTTATTATTATTATTTCATTGTATTGAAAGAACTGTGTCATGAGAAAAAAATGAAAAAAACATTCAGGCAAACTTTTCAACAAAATAAATTTAAAATGACTGCTTTCATTTGTACATGGTACAGATAGACAGGTGTGACTAGAAAACAGTTTAATCCCTCTAGACTGAGGTTAGTGAGAGAAACATGAATAGTCAAATTCTTTTTTGTGTGTGCATATGCATATATGCATTAAAAAAAAAATCAAGGAGTTAAAACCCACATCATTATAAATACCAAAAGCTGATCATTAACTACTCATACACTTTATTTTTGTACTTAGTACCATTATCAATGGAGACCTAACTGTGTCATAGTAACTGCTATGTAACTCAACATATTAAAACTCTGACTTAGAAAAATGGACAGAATGTTCTGAACTCAGAACATCCTAATTTTGCCTTTGTGGACAGGTCTTCCCTTCTTCAGTGGCAACATTTCATGGGGGAAAAAAAAAAAATTATATTTTCAAATAAATATTCAGAGCAAACTACTAAATGGGAACATGCCTACTACCAACTGCTCAGCTGGTAACCCTGTACCACTTGCTAGTTCATGTTGTTTCATTCTTCTTTATTCATTTAGTCATTAAATCCATAACAACTTTCATGTTTCCTTTACTGGACTGAACGTTCAGGGACTAAGCAACCCTAGAGAACAGTGCAAAAGGAGGGAGATACAGCTGCACTTAACAGCTTTATTTTAGTATCTAAGAGAAGACTGAAAAGTTGGGGTTTTTTAATATATAAATTACACAACACAGGCCCCAATGTACTTATGAGAGCAGGGCAAATGAAACTTGGAAGAAAAGAGTCCCATATGTGGTGTTTTGTTGGGCAGTCCTTCTAAGAAGTTAGGATTTTATCCATGACAGCCCATGCACTGAACTTGAAGAGAAAGCATGAATTTTTCTTTTTCCCCAAATACCTTTTTCACAATAGAAGGCCAAGCTCAAAAACTGGAAGGTAATAAAATAAAAAAAAAAAACAAACAGAAACTAAAACAAAAAACCCCCAGCCCCTAAAGAACAACCACCCCTCCCCGCAACCTAGCAGCCATTTAATTATTTGTTGAACTTAGATGATGGGAATCTCATTACCATATTCTTAAGGTTTCCCTACTCTAAACTACAAGATATAGTTCTACATTCTGAAAACCAGTATAGTCAATACTTTCAAATCAAAGGAAAACAATCAAAATGGCAAGGATGAGCATGGCTGTACCATTCGAGCAGAAATAAAGAAAAATAAATCATAGTGTTGAAACTTCTACTAGTTAGCCTTGCTTACATGATTTAAAAAAAAAAAAAAAAAAAAAGTTTTCAGATTTTATACATCTTTTTTCAAGCAGGTACACTTAACTGCAACCAGCAGGCACTCCACCAAAACGCAGTATTTGCAATCCCCGTCTCTAACTGAGAGAGATTACTTTGGCCTCAGAATTGCTACATTACAATTTTCCTGCTTCAAAACATGCAGTTCATACATTTTACGGTTTTACTACCATAGTCGATGCATTCTGGCCCAATACACTCACAGCAGGCGTTGTGAAACCATCGGTATTTGGATGCTCCCATGGACTCGCAAGAGATCTTGCACTGATGTATTGACATGCAGTCATCAAAATACACCACAGTACACATGTGTTCTAAACCAAGAGGGGGAAAAAAATTGGTTTAAAAGGTCTTAAAATATTTTTAAAGGTTAGTTAAAAATTAATTAAATGTGCAGCTTTTGAAGTAGGATTGCAAATCATCATGACTATGAGGCATAAAGAAAAAAGAAGTGATAGTGAAAGCACAGAGAAGAGACAGACACCCAAGGTGCGATCTATCAACTCCAAGTTTTCAGTGTCTACAACTAAACCTGTTGTCTGTTCTGCCTCTGGATTAATTTATTTCTATAGTCACAGGCAAGAATATTTCTGTTGTGAGTTTTTTTGTGTCCCACGGTTATGAGGGATACCTTTTAAAGTGTAAGAATAGGCTATGCCAAAATAAGAAGCAAGCATGTGTCCTCTGAAGGTAATATCTTTACCACCAAGATACCACTTTCACAGTTGCCAGCACCTACTATATGCTATCATTAAAAAGTTCAGTTTTACAGAAGTTATTTAAAAAACACCAAAACCCACTTATTTAAATGTAAACATTTCCTCCCCACCAACTCAACAATATTCTTGAACTACATTAAATCACAGAGCTAGAGAATCACGTTTTCCTCAACTTGAAACTGCACACTTTTTTCTTCTTTTTGTAGCAACACCACCAGCTTTACTACTAAGATCAAGAAACCCCTTCCACCTAAGCGTCAACTTTATTCTTCTAACATCCACGCAATTACTTGAAATGCCGTGAAGTTTGGTGTTGCAACCTCAGACTGGAGCTGAGGCATTCACCACAACTATAAAACAAAAACACCCCTCCCCAGTCTACTTCCAATTCTCCAAGCTGACATTCTACCAACTTTCTTCTGTGCTGACCAGGTGATTACACCGTAACTTTGTTCATCCTCCAAAGGATCTTGATTGCATCACATTTACCCCCAGCGTAACTTGGCACACTTTGGGGAAAAGCACAGCCAAAAGCTGTCTGCAGACATAAATGTCTCACTTGCACACATCAGACAGATTTGTGAGCGGGAGATGTCAAGGGGCTTTCTAGCCTATTACTGCTTATGGCACGTGGATCCAGGAGAAACATACTGACCTACATTCCAACGTGGATTAGAAAAATGTAATCCAAATGTAAATGGTAAATCAAGACAGTGGGTTTTTTTTTAATGGAGATATGGAGAAGAGTGGGTAACCGAAGGACTCTCGGAACAGTGTAGTTGTTAACCATAGCATTTATTCAGTCTCTTATCTGCGAGTTAGTCCTGGGAGGCTGAAGTGCACCAGCACCTCCCCTTCACAACATTGGTGCCCCGTAGATTAGCAACCTCAGTAGTATGCATATCTAATGGCAAGCTCCTAAGGTGAAGTCCAAAGGTGAGTTGAGGCCAGCAAGGGTCTCCGTCGCGCTACAAGCCATCAGATCTATGCAGTCAGTTTCCCCAGCAACAGATGATCTCTGTGGGCATGTGGCAAGGAACAGCACAACATAGAGAAGAGCACAATGTACCTGCCAGCTTTTCTGTGGACGCATCCTCCTCCTTGACATCTGGAAACCATGCCTACCCTTTTAACAATTACCATTTGTCAAAACGTGTATGAGGGAACCCTGATTACTGTCAAACTATTTTACTACTGTCTCAACAGCTGCAAGATGGTCACAGGACATACTGCCAGCCCACTGAAAGCAAGAGAGAATTAACGGCCTTGTTCAGGCTCTGAACTGATGTACAGTTCTTGTAGGCACCATATACAGTGCAACAGGCAATAACGACCTTGGGGACGAAGCGCAGACCCATAGATGAGGCAGTTTTCTACTCCAAGGAAAGCTGTGCTGTGATGTGCTGGTTTTGGCTGGGACAGAGTTGATTTTCTTCATAGTAGTTGGTATGGGGGCTATGTTTTAGATTTGTGCTGAAAACAGTGTTGATAACACAGGGATGCTTTCGTTACTGCTGAGCAGTGCTTACAGAGTCAAGGCCTTTTCCGCTTCTCACACCACGCCACCAGTGAGCAAGCTGGGGGTGCCCAAGAAGTTGGGAGGAGACACAGCTGGGACAGCTGACCCCAGCTCACCAAAGGGATAGTCCATGCCATATGACGTCATGCTCAGCATATAAAGCTGGGGGAAGAAGAAGGCATGGGGGGGACGTTCAGAGTGATGGCATTTGTCTTCCCACATAACCGTTACATGTGATGGAGCCCTGCTTTCCTGGGGATGGCTGAATGATGGGAAGTAGGGAATGAATTCCTTGTTTTGCTTTGCTCACATGCGCAGCTTTTGCTTTACCTGTTAAACTGTCTTTATCTCAACCCACGAGTTGTCACACTTTTACCCTTCCGATTCTCTCTCCGATCCCATTGTAGGGGGAGTGAGCGAGCAGCTGTGTGGTGCTTAGTTGCTGGCTGGGGTTAAACCACAACATGTGAGTAAAGCTGCAGTTGTCCAAGAAATCTTGGAGTACCTGAAGTACTGCTGGGAATGTCAACAAAATACACCCTGGCTGTGCAAGTCCTGTCCCATTCTTGGCCCTTCTATTTCTATGACCCTTTATAATAAAGCCTGAGGCACAGCAACCAGAGGAAGAGTTCTCAGCCTAAAACTAACCAACATATCTACAGCTTCAGCAAGGATACTTTATTCAGAGAGGGGAAAAGAGCAAATCAGAAGTGTATGCTATGGTAGCACAAGCAAAGAGTGACCAGCCAGGTATACACCTGAAGTGCTCAGCCAAAGCTGAAAAGCAGTAGGGAGATGCAGCCACCACAGCCTCATAAACAAGAACCCACCTAGGTGCCACACAGCAGCTCCATCTTGTTACAGAGAAGAAGCATACACCCTCCATTCTCAGGAGGCCCAGGCATTCCCAGGTATCTGTCCCCCTCACTCCTCACAGGAGGTTTTCAGTGGAAGAGTAGGGTGTGAAAAAGTAGAGGTGAGTCTCCAGGCAGTGTTTGTCACGAGGTCTAAGCGCCAGTGTCCCATCAGTCATCCAGTTCAGTGCTGGTGTGCAAGCACAGGAACCTTTCAGAAGCCTCTTTAAGAAGTATTCATACTCTTTATACCCTCTTGCTTAATCCCAATTCACTCCTTTGATCCCTTTTTAGTAGTTTTGTTCTCAAGTTTGACCTTAAATGCCATAAGCTCAATCTTAGAAGGTGTCAGGTGGAGGCACACAGCCTCTGCCCGAAAACAGGCAATTCTGGCTAATCCAGGAAGATTTCTTGCTGCAAAATCAGCTTTTGAGATGCCATCTCCAACTGACTGACCTAGTCTCCGGATCAGCTTGAGAAGGCAAAATGACTCATGGATCTCTCTAGATAGTACTGGGACAACTCTTTAAAGAAACCAGAGTCTTCTCCAAAGGGTGGCTAGAAGTGCTCGCTGCTATCGTGTTCATCACTGCACTCCTATTTGCGACATGCAAAGGAAAGCCAATAGGTCAGCAAAGATTGTCAGGAAGGTTGTGCACGCTCTGAGGTGGGTTAGCTGCTCCCAGCATTTGCAGTCTGTCTTCACACCAGAGAATGACCAGTCCCATCTGTGTTAGGGGATGCCTGTGTTCACCATCGTGTTAGCCTCATCTGTAACAGTACCAGTTCAGAAGTTCTGGAGAAGCCCAATTCATCGGCTTATGCCTGCTGAAACTTGAAATAAACCTCTTGTGGAAGAAGAGCGTGTGATTTCTAGGATGCAAAGATCAATGACACTGAACTACCTATGCCTGAAATTCCTGTCTGCTGCTCAGTGGAATCCAACCAACATATGCACTATGTTGGTAGCTCAGGACACAGGCACAGCCTGTGGAAAAGCAGGCTGTAACACAAAAAGCGGACCACATGTACAGCAGCAGATGGGCACAACCGGCAGTACCATCCCTAGAAAACCAAGCTCTCGTCCTCCTCCAGCAGCAGGATGTATAAAGCAGCTAGTGGCTCTTACTGGCACCCCCTCCCAGCAGTCTCGCCTCTGCTATTCCTCCGACAGCAGGTCCCACTGTCCTGGCTTGGTCTACCTGAAGGCTGTCCTTCCCCTTTTACTCCTCCTCATAGCAGGAGATGGCTAGTCCCAGCTGTTCCTCTTGTTTTCAGAGCAGCAGCATCCAGTTTTTAATGCACTGCTGAGAATCCCTATGGTAGTTCTGACCCACGCAGAGGCACCATCTAGCTCTTCACTACAAAGACAACTTCTGCTTGGCCCTCTTTTCAAGCACCATCTCCTCAGAGGACTGAAATGCCCAGAGTGGCTCCCTCCCCAGCCTGGCATGTTCCCTCTGTGCAGCATGCCCCAACTGGAAGCATGTAAGCCTTTCTTCAGCAGTTGCACTGAGGTGTGCTTTTGCACGAGTAAAGTTATATCCAGGGAGAAGGAGGCTGAAGATGGGCAGCACTAGGCCCATAACCCTGGCAGAAACAGATGACAGCAGTCAGGCCCTGTGAGGCTGGAAAGACTGGTCTCCTTGACCACTCTCCCAGGACCAAAATGGGAACCAAAGCCAGACCTCAACCTTATTAAGGTGGCAGCAACAACCAAGGACATTAATCTTGACTGACTGGAGAGTGGAGAAGAAAGTTTATTTCCACCTGCACACAAGCCCAGAGGATTAGGTCCTAGCAGACCAGTCCAAAAATGCTGCAAAGGGGAGAGGACAGACTGTACACGGCAGGCCAGAGCCAGCAGTAGACCTGGCTGGTTCCCAGTAGCTCTTGTAAGCAGCTGGAAGACACGCTCCATTGTATATGCTACCAAACTGTTTCTGAAGTCTCGCTCACTCAGACACTTGCCAGGTCTAAATGAGTCAGATTGGCCAGAGAGCACTTTGTTCGTCATGGGACACTCCTGGTCACCTCCTCAGCAGCATCTGTGTGCCTGTGTAGATGCTGAATTACTGAAAGCAGGAGAGTTCCTCACATCAAGCATTAATCCGTCTTTATAGGCTGCAGAAACAGAGTTACACAGGGGAAAAAAATACATACCTACAGGCTCAGCTGGGATGTGGGAGAGTATTTAAATTGTTTCACAAACCTAATTACATAGTCATCACTTGGCTCCCTCAGTGTAGATAAAAAGGATGTTACTTAGAGCAGTAACAGCTCTTTCATTTGCATTTTGCCAATTTTCACACAGCAAGGACTACAGACTACAGGTGCAGGGAGGGAGAAGGATGCAGCAGCATTCTTTTTTTCCAGAACATGAGCATCTCACCTTTTTACCCCGTCAATTCATACTCAACAAAGGTTGTGTAGGAGAAACAACAATCAAGTCTAAATTCAAAATGACCAGAAGAAATGGACTCATGTTTCTATCAGGCTTTGCTGTGATACTGTCTGTGCTGCAAGTGAGATCTGTATTGGTGCACTACAGAGGAATTTAGCAATTCACAGCACATAAAACAATTCAGTTCTTGTAAGTTAAGGAAAAATGCGTGTCTACAAGATGAAAAAACTTTCCCAGTTAATGACAATTCCCTGTATGCCACCTTTGAAGTTAAAGGTGCTATATAAGTTCTGTTGTCTGCTGGTCTGTTTATAGGTAGCTCTGAACGTACTTTAAAAAGGTAACTGTCCAGCCAGCAGCTGTACCATTTTATGCCAATCAGAACTTATAAAAAGAAACATTTAAGAAAAAAATAAAAATAAAATCTTCCTAGAGTACCCACAGAGGTAGATGCCACTTTACTGGATTTCTAGCTCTCTTCTACCTGGCTGACACCGGAGGGAAACGGAAGCGCAGAGCGGATGCCATCCCCTGTGTCACCAAGCAGTGTAAGTCAGAAACCCTTTAACTACAACACAGATTTTGTTTCATCAGTTGCCAAAAGATTATCTAGTTCCCCTCTCTCTCTCGCCAACATCCTGTCATCATCTGAAACAATTAAGCTTATTTAAACATCTGAACTCGCAGCTCAGAGCTCTGAGGGTATCAGCTGAAAGTAAAACAAAAAGAATAAAGTATAAATGTAGCTCTAGATTAATAATCATCGCTATCCACTCTGAAGTAGCGGTTCAAATGCCAGAAACTACTGATACGAACTACAGCAGCTCCAGCAGCGCACGCATACTTTGGCAGCTAAAATGTTGAAAGTCAATTCACAGGAGGAAAGGGAAGACACTCATTAAGATAATAACGGGGAAGTTCAAGGTCTGGCGGCTGGGCTCGCAGTAGGCTGGGGTGAGAAAGGAATGCTTTATATCCCACCGCACCCCACCTCCTCCCGGATCTACAGCCGCCCTCCCGGGGCCGGTGGCTTCACACCACTCAGGCACAGAGCTCGCGGGTTCCTGTGCCTGGTGCTGCTTTTCCTGGCACTCACCCAGAACTGCATCGAGCAAGTCTGGCACCCTGGACCAGCTTAACAGTGATCCCTGCATGAATGCGCGTTGAAATTAAAATCAGAACTGTGTTACATGATGTGAAAGGCAGAGCCTTTCCAAATTTTAGGATGTATTCCAGAAGACAGCACAGAGACTACTGTCCCCTTACCAAAATCTACCTCTCATTAGCCCCTCTCCCTCTACAGGCAATGCAACAGGCTGCTGCCAGCACACCATGTTGGAGTGAAGCATGCAAGGAGCCACAGAAGAACCACAAAATGGAGGACGCACAGCACTGTAAAGAAAACATAAAGCATCTGTGTTCCTGCTCACAGGAATGTTCTTTCAAATCCCTGAAAGTCAAGGCCTTGAAGGCAACTGCTTAGCGAGTCACCCTAAGGACATCTCCATTTGCAAGATCTGCCCTTAAGCCTAGCAGCACGTTTGGGGAGAAGGAAAGGGTAAAGAGATGGTCTTCAGTTTCTTCCACTGCAGGCTATGCTTGTATTTACTGCAACTGAGCACGCACACATACACACGCGCAGACCCACCCTCTGCTACAGTGGTTCTTCTAACACATGCTAGCTTATTAAACCACAGTGACTCGACTGTGTGACTGAACTTTGCATGGGCAGAAGCCATCAGACTCCAGAAACTTCCTGGGCTCCCTCTCTGTGCCCATGCTCGCTAGGCTCTTTGGCACTTGACTTACTACCCCTTCACCTTCTGGTTACTGTGTCCCCAATGAACTAATCAAAAAAAGTATTAAAAACAATGCCACCCCATGGGTCACACAACATCCAGCACAACTGTTTGTCTTCCCCAGTTGTCCTTGCTTCCACCATAATAAACATCAACTGACCAAGGCCAGCAGCCAACTTTTCTTTCCACCTTCTCCTGTTCTCACTGCTCGAATCATCCATGTTTTTATAAGCAAACTTTAATATGACTTCTGAAAAAGCAGAGCAAAGTTATCTACATTGTGACCAAGAAATGACAGACTCAAGAGGCTTACATATCTAGATACTTAAAAGTTTAAGATGTTGACAGCCATTTTCTACCTCTTCCAGTTCTTTTCCAGATCACCAAGATGGAGGAGGCATAGCCAATGACTACAAGAACAGCTCTGACATTTATTTCTGTTCTAAGTGTCTACTGAAGCCCGAAAACCAGTGGCATTTGGTAACTATTTCCAAATATAACTGTTGTTTTCGGACTGTCATTGTTCCAGTGAAAGCTCTCTCAACCTAATCTCTAATATGTTCTTAGTAAATGAAATGAAGGAGACTAAGAAAAAATTGCAGTGTTATGTATTTGTCTGTGTTGATAAACTCAAAACTCCTCCACACCCTTGAGATGCAATTCAAATTCCAAGTTTAATCCAAAACTATCATTAGCCCATCCTGTTGGTATGGTAGTAAAGGACTGTCAGGGAACAGCCATCTGGGCTGCAGTACCTGAGTAAAGTGGGATATATTCAAGATTGTTCCAAGCCTAATTATTTTCCCCAAGTATAATTTACATCTTTAAATACTGTAGAGTTTGCACACAGGGCTTTTTGTGGCTTGCCATCTGACATGGCTTTCTGCATCATTCTCGTAATGGCGAGCAAGTGTTTTAATAACGTCAAAGACATACAAACAAGATGCTTTCTGACCATCTGGTTTCCCAGTTCTGGAATTCATTTATTTTTCTAACGTGCCTTAACCAAAGGAAATTAGAAAAGTTGCCATTACGGTCCCATTTAATCAACAGCAGTCCTACTCAGAAACGTAACTAGGTCAAAGGTTCACAATGGTACAGAAAAGCAGCATGTCCATCAATTAGGGTATCTTTCATTGATAAGATAAAAGAGCCATTACAACAGCAGCATATGGGGTTACGAATATTTAAAGTGTGTGTTGGGAAGGAAGCAAAGCATTAATTACACTAATAAAACAAATCAGATGCTCCTTTTTTCCTGTTAAACAGCAACTTCACTATGAACTGTTTATGAGATTCTTTTAAGTCTGATGTAATGATTTGCAGGGGAAAGTATTTCCGGTTTAGTATGGAAACCAAGAAGCAGAGAGTATTTTTTGTATGTCACCGTTGTCACTACCTCAAACTTCTCATCTTCCCACCCCCAGCAAACAATATTCTGAAGTCTGTGCTCTAAACTGAAGGTGAGAATATAAAAAACTTGATATAATAGGAATGAGTCCATAAGTTGAACCCCTGCCCCCAAATTGCTTATTTTTAAGATTGTCTGTCACATATCCCTCCTCAGCATAAAGAGCGATCTTCCTAATCTTACTCAGGTTTACTATTAATCCTGGATTTCCTACAAACCACCCTTCTAAAGAGTTCAAGTTATGCCAGCTCAGACAAAAGGAATAAACATCTACTCCAGATACAGTGGTTTATGGCACGTGGCTTTCTCAAACCCCTGGAGCTATGCATTTCAGTTGCCTACCTGAGGTTGCCTACCTACCTCTGCAAAGATAGATGATTTGGATTCAGTTTTTGGTCTCCTAAGCTACAGGTAATTGCTTCAAAGTCAAAGAACATACCGTGCCAATGCACATGAAATAATGTGAAAGAAACTGCCTCATGCCACAGAAGGAATTATAGAGATAACAAACTCATGTGGTTCAGCGTCTCCTAAGATCATCAGACGCTTTAACACCATCTTCCATGTTCCTCAATACTTTTGCCTCACTCCTTTTGTTATATCATGCTCAAAATTAGACTGAACTTTTCAGACTTATTTATGGGAAAAGAAGAAGTGAGCACAGACAAGCACAGAAGATGCACCAAGAAGGCTACTGGAAGAGACGAGAGGAAACGCTAGGAATTTAGACACTATACTCATTACCTTTGTCGCTAGAGTAAGGTGCGTGGACATTGTTGCTTGGAACAGAGACGTTGTGATGCTGTGGCTGGTTCACTGTTTCTAAAAAGGAAACGAGGTTCTCGTGGTGTGACAGTTCTTCTGCCACAGGGAAGGAAACAATATTCCAGTTCAGCTGAGTATCCCCTTCTGTCAGCGCCCGGAAAAGGGAAGGAATGGGTTCATGCAACTCCTCGACAGTGCTCTTGGATGTTGGAGGGGTGTCACTGTAATTGCGAGGATTGCACATACCTGCAGAGGAATGAAACAGTTACATGAAATTCCCTAAACTCTTCTCCTTGAAACAGGCAGGAATATTTAGAAAATTAAAATTGCCTTTTTTTTTTTTGCTAAGCAGAACAGAGCCACTCTAATAGAAATGCCACCAAATACAGCAGGATGAGCTTTCTGCAATGGCAGGTTTCAGTTCTCTGCAGACTTCCACAAAACACACCTGTGACTTGTGAGATCCAAGTGAAAAGAAAAACCTCATCTAAACAGCACTTTGCTTCCCTTTTTATGCTAGCATTACAGCTTAGAATATGAGAGTTCAATGAAAGGTTTGTTTCCCCTGGGAAAAGAGACAAAGCACAGTATAATCGACACTAGCATAAATCTGGAATGAAAGCTTACGACTGAACAAAGATAGTATCTTGACAAGTCCTGAGGTACATGAAACTTTTGATCACAATTCAAGCATTCGATCTCATCCGCTGCAGCAGTGCACTAGATCTTTTTAGTCGTCTGCCAGAGATGCAAAGATCACTTATCAGGAGGGAGCAAGAGTCTGAATTACTTTACCTGCTTAGAGACAGCTGAGATGAACCTCGTTTTGCTACTAGTTGGCGGGGTCACTACAGGCAAAATGCTTATTTCCAGGTTACCTCTTTCTTATTTTTCAATGCCTTTTGTGGCATCTTTTTTGAAACCTTGTAGTTTTTTCTCTTTGCCACTTCCTACAAAATGGTTTTTTTTGGAGGTGCAATGCAGGTGCCAGTTTTTCATTAACCATTTAAGCACTAACATTTATTACTAGCAATGAAACTGAAGGGTATCTTGATTTAATCTGAACACTGAAACAACCAAGATTAAAAAGAAAAGTTGTATCTGCATAGGTATTTAAACTCAGAAGCCATGAAACACTATTAGAAGTCACCTGGCAAGAGACAGACGAATCCATTTTCCTCATGTACATCTGGATATCGTTTTGGGTAGTTTCACAGACACAGTTTTAGACAGCTACAGCTGCAGAGCACACCAATCCCTAAAGTATCAAAGTGACATGGGACATAAATGTTCAAAGTCTACCTGTCCCACACAACCTGCCCTGCAGATACATTAGACTCCAGCTTCAGAAATCGTGTTTAACTAGAGCCTTATACAAAACCACAACCATTTCAATCTAAGTAGATGGATTTCCATAATGAACAAAGCAGGGTGAAGTTCGCCCACAATGATTAGCATGAGATCTGGCAAATCTTAAGCAAGTGGTTAGCATTACCAGCATTTAATAATAGGAACAACACAAGATGGTCTGCTCCTATAGAAAAGGTGAGCCAAGTATTTAGGTGTGGGGGGGGAACCCCTCTTCTCCAAACAACGTCAGGTCACACTAAAAAATAATTTCACTTACGCAAACTTCCTACGGTAAACAGTTATTTTCCTACTCCTCTCAACTAGTTTTGCTCTTCACAGACGTTCCCGGACTAACTGCTTTAATCAAAAATTTCTATCACTGCATTATCACCTTTTAGTAAGCACTTGGAATATTCACCATACAATTTTAATAAAGGATACCCACCTAAAATTTAATTAGGAAGATATCAAACTAGGTAAGAGTTTTGTACAGGTACATCAAGAGACGTACACTTTAATTGATGTCAGTCTATTAATGCTGTGAAATGGAAACCAGTGAGCCTTTCCAGAGGCCCCCTCTGTCAGGTTGTATTCAGAAAATAAATTTCACTGATAAGAAGGACACACAGGAAAAAAATAACATCAAGATTGTTTATCAAATTATTGAAGAATGTGGACAGTATGTGTGCATATCAATCCAGTATGAAAATATTATCTTAAGATGGTACCAAGAAACCATTGCTCATAGTTTAATGGGTAACTGCTCATTCCGCAAAGATCCNTAAAGCAAAAATAAAAAAGCTTAACTTAAGAGCAACTGGTAAGGAACAAACATCTCTACTTTGCTCCTTTGGAAGCCAATGATTTAAGACAAAATTTGATAACCAGAATTTAAAACGTAACTATGCCATTACGCTAGAACTGCAACTGAAAGAAACACAAATGTATTCAACTGTAACAACCCATACAATAATCCCTTCAATTTAAGTATTTGTCCTTCTTTTGTCCCCTCCTCTTACCCATCTCTTACTACACATCGTTACTGAAAATCCAAGTTCCCTTCCAGCATCACAGTTCTCACGTGGAGATTTTAGCCAGCCCACAGAGTCGTACACAGTCCCAATCCATCTTTTTTGGATGAGAAGATGCAGAAATGGGCTACTGAAATGATGGAAGCAGACAATCCTTTACATGAGGGACTAGAAGAGCTTAACCCACAAAGCTTAGAAAAACAGAGGAAAGAGGTACCTGTTGTTGTTCTCCCTCTTCTAGTGCCTTTGTCCCTGTCAGAGAAGGAAGAGAAGATCCACACAGAACACAGGACAACAACTGGCCAGAAGTAAACTTAATGATGGAAGGTAGGAGGTAATTCCTGACCTCAGAGCAGAAACTACCTGAAAGACATGACAACCTATCTGCTTTTACATTAGACGTGATCAGCTTATAAGGAGGCTTAAATATCAGCTCAAGTATCACCAAAGAGCTGTCTCCAGGAAGCTGGGTATGGCATGCACTCCTGTTTCCTCATTTGAATAAGGCTACAGCAAGGATGACCCTGCACTGAAGAGAAGAATAGGACCATACCATAGAACCAACAAGGTCTGAGGCACCCGCAGAACCATGAGGAGATGTTTTAGTTTACTCAGTACTGGGAAACTGAACCTAAATCCTTGTTAACTTCTCTCCTGGATAACACCATGGAAAAGAGCAGCAGAACAGCGAGTAATCTGCAGATTTACAAAAAAAACCCACAACTGTGTGTGGACTCAGCTCTTTTTCTTCACAATCGCAAGAGGTAGGTTATTCCTCTCCCTAGAGGAGATCAGCACACTAAGCCTTGCTTTCTACAGCAGATAACAGTTCTGAACTAGGGAAATAACCTACTATCCTATTCCCCACCCCTATGACTGAACATGACAACAGCAGACTTTAGTATTACATTACAAAAATCAAGAAGACATTGGAAGGGCAAAGCAGATGGGGAAAAAAGGATATATATATATTTCACTTTTCAAGGAGCCCACTAAAAGATTTCAGATCAAATAGGAAAAGCAAGCTCTAAGGCCTATTTCTAGATTTATATCCTCCACAGGTGCAGGGGCTGAAAATACTTTGTGCTATTGGGAAGAATCACACATGCGCAGGACCATGCCACTCCACTGCTTACTGAAAGACAGTAAAGCAAAGGTAAGATAGCCAGAACAAAGCAAAAAGCAGGATGTCAGAAAGCATATTCTCATCATGATGGAACAGGAGAAGCAATGGACTGCACTGAAAAGGAGCATTTTGAAGCTAATCATCTTCATGAATTCAGAGAAGACCCAGCCAGCCAGAAAAGCTGGGAGCAGGTATAACACTCAAGACGCATCCCTTTCATGGAAGCCAGGTGGATTTTGAATGGCAGCAGAGGGAGACTTACAGCAATGACAGGAGGATGAAGCTTTCAATACATTTAAAACAAGAGATGGAGCTAGAATCTATTCTCCTTAAGCAGGGGTAGCATTCACTTGCAGAGATCTGGAAAGTCTGAACACTACCTGCTAGTAGTAATGCTGTTCTTGTTAAGACTGTCATCTAATCCTACAGTAGGAACTTGTATGCCTCTTTCTTGCCCTCCACAAAGAGCTCTTTTTGCAAATAAAAGAATGATGAAAATGTCGGGCCATGCACGTTTACTACTAGTCCCAAGGATTCACAAGGGAACTCAAACCTAAAATTGTCCTTGTGCAGTATCTGTCAATCCACTTTGCAGTTAGAAACCTCCATACAGCATCCAACCCCATGAAGCCTGTGAGCTCAGCATGTGGCAGGAGGAAGTAATTTAAAGAAAGAAGAAAGTCCCAAACAAATGCAAACTTACCAACACAGTCACAGCACTCATCCCAAAGTGTGCCCAGGCAGAGCATGCACTCCTTACAGCAGGAACAGTTCCCTTCCCCAGGGCGGCACTGACACAGCTCCTGAAAACAACAGAAACTCATTACACCACAGCAGCCCCAGATGTTAAAATGCTAACACGGCACAGCATTTCTTCCTCAAGCCACAACTCAAATTACAGCATTAAAAAAGCTTAGTACACTAATACAGTGAGTAAACGGTAAAATAGTTCCAGCCAAAGAACTGATCTTAGTTTACAAAAGGATCTTTTGCAAGCTTTTTTTTTTTAAAGATGAAATTCTAAAGACAAATCTGAAGTCAGCATTTAAAAAAGAAAAATATCCTATTCATGGGAAAGGTGTGTGTACTTCTATGTATGCCTGAATCTACAAGTTCTTTGAATGTTTCTCCCATCACAACAGGAAATTCAAAGAAGGATGTGTCTTTATATATAAATAGTGCACATACATTATAATTTAGTTAAAAAAGGAAGTTACTATAAGGAGCATGTGCATACTGACGACGTCTACCATCACGCCTATTTGTGGATTCTAAAAGGAACTTATTTGGTTAAGCCATCTGACCACAGGATTTTGTGCATCTCTGAATGCTTGTAACACGTTGCTCTCCATTTGCAATATTAGTGACCAGATTATTTTTTTTCCCCAGGTCCAGCTGATTCATTTTTGCTATTATGAAAACAACCCTCTCCCTCCTCCCCCTCCGAGTCCACACCTTGGGATACTTCCAACACTTCTGGAGCCTCTAGAAAGTGAAACGGTACGCACACACATTTTTCTTTAACCGTTATTAAGCTAGAAAAATGGAAAAGGCATGGAAGCAAGAAGATGAACCTTTCTCTTCACGTTACCTAAACCTGAAGGCACTGGTTTAGCAGTCCTGCTGAAGACACTACACTTGTGTACCTCAAAGCATGGAAACAGCCTACACAGATGAAGGAAATCTAAAAACCAGGCACTCCCCTTCCCTCTAGCTCAAATCCACACTAGTAATTCCAGTTCAGCCGAAAGACTGTGGCTACATGATGATAATATACAGGCTTGAATTACGCTGTAGTGCAAAACGTGGACAGTCAAGAAGTCACATTTGGTTGTCCTGTCTAAGAATTTGGTTTTGATGATGTCTGTCTAACTATCACATTACGCACAACTGGTGAGAAAACGAGATCCCGTTACTGGAAACACTGACCACGGGATCCTTCCCGCCCCCAGCTTTACTGGAAGAGCCATCGGCAAATCTCTGCTACGCACTGGACCAGGAAGAAGATGACGTCCATCCCCGCTCTTTGATCCCATTCTCCAGAGGCAGGGGAGGGACACCCCTCAGTGTGGTCAGGAGACGCACGTGGACAGGAGGGAAGGGCAAGAAGATGGTCTGGCATGAAATTTTCCTAACCTGGAGTCACCACTCGAGGCTCCACCCTAGGTAACCACAGCTGGGTCAGGGACACCACTCCTTACAGGCAGACACAAACATCACCTGCGCTGTCTTTCTGTAGCACCTTGGGAAAAAGCCAAGGCGGCAAAACTCCGCTTTTTAAGTAATTCTTTGACTGCTATTGCTAAGAAGCATCAGGTAGGGAAGAAAGGAGGCATTTTTTACATGAAACATCAGGAGTGCATTTGCTAGGCAAGGCAAGGCGCAGAGATGCACCCGATCGTGTACACCCCCCGTTCTCTCTTTATTCTCCAACACTGGCAACTGCAAATGTCCGCAGCCCATTGAGCTGCACGGGGATCGCCCCTTTCTCGCACCAACTCATGCGGGCCCACAGAAGACCGAAGAGTGCCCTTCAGAGGGCGAGGCCAGAGGTCCAGCTGGGGAGAGGATTTAAGAATACAGCGAATGAAGCTGCAGGGCTCCCAGTTCTGGACAAAAACTGAACAAACCCCCAAACCTGCTGCAGACATGCTACAATGTATTAACACAGTATAAACTCATTGATCTGTTATTTTTCCATTCACTGCATCCCAGATCACAAACCTTCTTGAAGCCAGCAAAGAAACAAAATTCACAAACTACTGCATGTTCTATGTAATGCTAAGAAATGATGTCGCTTGCACAGTTTAATGTGAACTGTTTGTCCCGCTGAGTGAGCATAAGCTCCTGCTCCACACGCATTTTTGCAATATGCAGCCTTAGTAAGTCTTGAATTTTTACTTACAGAGTGGAAAACTACCAAGATTTTTTACTTTTTCATCCTCAAAGTTTACTAATGTCACCTATTACTATGCTGTTTCCAAGTGAAAGATGAAAAACAGGCTCATTAATAAAACATACAATTTTTTCCACAAGAGAAGACACCACAAACTTAGAAAGATGACTTACGTGAATGAATGACGCATTTCTGAAATATTTATCCTACTGTTTGATAAATAGATTGTGTCAGCCTTGAGAACAAAAAGCCTGAATAAAACAACTTTAAAAACAACCATAAGTAAAATACTGTTACCCTGGCCAGAGAATATTAATACATATTATCATTAAAAATATCCAACATATTTGTTCTTCAACAGTAGAACTGGGCTAACAACTTTATACTTTAAAAACATTGCAACACCAACAAGCCAGTATGTGGGAGAAGGCAATTCTCCGTAAACTATTAAACGTAATGTATGAATCAAAGCCAGAAAATTCACTAAATTTAAGTTGTTTTGGTTTTAGAGATTGCACTGTGTGAGTCTAAGAAGAGTATTCTCACTGAATTAAATGTGATCTTAGATTATACATTTGCAACGTAATAAAAAAAATTCTGCTTAGCTTCGATACGTGTAAGCACTACCAGTATTTTAACAACTTTGTTTTTATAGGACGGCCTTATTATGGGCAGTGTAATTATTTATTTTCTATTTTTATTTTTTACCTTTTTTTTTTTTTTTTAAACTTGGAGGGGGAGGAGGGAAGAAAGAGCAACCTAATTAGTCTTCTGCACAGCTCTCCAGCTCCCCCCTTCTCAGAGTTCAGCTGTCTCTTCAGGGCAATAACTGTAGGTTTTTCCATACATGTGTTTGCACGTACATGGTTTCCTTAACCACTCTTGAGTCCTTCTGCCTGACTCATCCACATTGGATACTTGTACGGGATACATCTTTTTAAAAGAATGCTTACATGAGACGTGGGTGAAGCGAGGCAGAATGAGAAACGTTCCTTGTTGATAGCTGGGGGTGGTAAGGCGTCAGTGGAAGAAAATATTACTCATAAGTCAACTTGGCAACTTCCCAAGCTGAACTACTGAAGGTGCATCGGAGAATGTATTTTGCTAGGCAAGAAATAAGCCTCTCAGTCTAAAAATACAGCATTAAATAGGAAGCAGGCATGTTTGTAAAATAAAGATACTTCTGCTTCAGAGAGCAAATAAAGATTTTTACAAGGTATTTAACATCTGCATTTTTTCAAAGCTTTCTTGAAATGACAGAGACTATTTTCTCGGTGCAGTGAGAAACAGGACCTGAAGGCATTGGCAACATCTTTGCAAACTGGAAGGGGGAGTGAAAGAAAAAGAGCTAACGTTTTTTCCTAGAACAGTTTAATAACAGAAAATCTCCTGGAAGCAAACCAGCCAGAACTGTTTTGTTAACCCAACTGCGTTACGTACTATAGCTACAACACACACACTAAAAGTAATTTTTAGATGCCTAAGCCCTGAAGTTAAGGAATGGTGTTTATTTCATACCACAGGGCTAAAAAGTCTTGGAAGTCCTTTTAAGCTGACAAGTTTGTACACAAGATTAACAGGAGGTGAAGACAAAGATGAAGAGAGATTTTAATCGGAACGATACCGCACCAGCCAAGGCAACTGCAGGCATGCAGTGTTCTGGAGAGAAAACCCTGTATTCTCCGGAAAACAACCCCACTTTGGAAAGATCTGAAATCCATGCTTGAACTACAGCGCTGTTTGTTTCCTACATACGGCAGTAGTTTAAAGAGCTGTTGCAGATAAGACGGCAAGGCTCGGCTTCCAGCACCACACAGACATACCACCCAAGCCTGACTACTGCAGGTAGCTCTGCACCGCAAGAGCCAGCCTGGGACTCGCCTCAAACCTTTTTGCTATGAACAATTGTGGGAACGTCCCATCCTAGAGGTTTCTGCCTTCAAGGATTTCCTCCATGTTGCAAGGACACAATATACGCCTCCGCTCCGCCCAGCGAGCGTAACTGGCCTTCTCATCACCTCCACACATGGAAACATCAAAACAACCCGTGCGTCCAAGTCAACAACAGATGTGCTAGAATAAATAATGCAATATGCACGTCGTGTGCAACCAGGGCTCAGTGGCCTACCTGAAAAGCAAGGTAACAGTCGGTTACTGACTTCAGTGCCCCAATCCCAGAGACATGGGAAGGCGCTACACCCAAGGCCTTTAAGGGAACTAATTTTGTGGTCCCACCCTGCCTACACTCCCAAGCCTTATCCACAGCTCCTTCAACTACTACAGGAAGCCACAGAGTTTTTCTGCGAAGGCTAAGCTTATGTGGAGAGATGCCTGAAGCTATTTTCTTATAGGTCTTTGCTTACAGAAAAATAAGAAGTAGACTACCAGAGTACAATGAAGCTAGAGCCTCAAGATGTAAAAGGAAAGCTGAATGCATGCGAGTTGTCGATCTCGTGCTCTGTTCTGGAGCTAACAAAATAAATATTTATGTAGGGACCACCCTTAAGCAGAGCAGCTCCTAAGGAGTGGCAGTAATGACTGTACTGACTTCTAGCCATGCTGGCAAAAATATTTATGTTAACTGTATGCTTTTTGAGAGAGCAGATCTTTTGTCTCCTTATGTCTCTAAGGCAGCCTCAGTTTCTGCACGCAGATGCAGATGACAAACATTCACATTCTGTTTGCTCCCCCAGTTGTCTCCGAGAGACATTATCTTGGTTTCAAGCCACAGATTTTGCCAAACTAGAACAGTTATAAAAATAGGTTAGGGAAAAATGTCATGCGATAGTCAAGCAAACTCACTCAACACAGTCATTTATTTTTAAGTTCAGATTTCTCCAGAAGGAAGAGTTTAGAGGGGTAAAAAAACCACACGTATACACTCTACTTGTATACCTACTTTCACATAGCAGTGCAGCACTTCTGCCACAACAGCACTGAAGATTTAAAAAAAAGGAAAAAAAAAAAAAAGCCAAGAAGAAAGATGAGAACGGCTTTAAGTCAAAGCTTTAGGTGTCTTCAGATCCACAATCAGACTAGTCTGACCTGATCTGTTCTTCTATAAAGAATGAATACTGACTGGTATGTCAGGCCTGTTCACAGGAACAGAGCAGCCAGATGGTGAAAACGAAGAGCGGCGTTCCCCCATAATTGTACACAATTCACGTGGCCTGGGTTACTTTTGGGTCTCAGAGAATTGCATACTATTTCGATTTTAGGGAAATGCTTTAAAAAGGCATTTCACATCACCTGTACAAAGTAAAGAGAGAACACACCTACAAGTGAAGCAGCACAGGGGTCTCTCTGCATGCACAGGGCTGTGTCGCTACAGAGATACCAATGTAATCCAAGTAAAGCACAGTCGTGTGAGCCACCTCCATGCAGCACTGAACCTCAGCTGTCTTATTCCCAGCTGAGGAAGGACTCCAGTACCATTAGCTCCACTTTTCCTGGGATGTACTCTATTCAGACTAGCTTGTAAAAATAAATTTTAAATGCTGGGTATCTCAAGCTTGACTCTGATAAAAAGTAGGTGGGAAGGAGATGTCTGTACTTTTATGGATGGTGGACTCCCTTAGCGGCAGACAAAAAGGAGACAATAAATCTTCCCTGGTTTTCCCTTCATCCCCACTCATCTGGACCAACCGCTTTCTCCTGAATATGTATCAACATATCTGTACCACTGTGCTTGCTATTTAAGTGCCTTGTACATCCAGTGCCACAACTGGCATCTTACGTTTTAAAGGCTTCAAGCCCGGAGGCTATATGAAAAAATGCAAAAGAAGGAACTTGTAAGTGCATCAGTTTGTCACAGTACACAATGCCCAACGTACCAGCAAAAACACTGACATCGTCTTTGAAAATTCAGAAGTCAAAAGCCTCTTGCTTGCTACCATATTTAACAATTCTACAGACCTTGGCTGAGTTAGAAGCAACAGCAATTTCTTTTTTTTTTTTTTTTTCTTTTAAAGCAATGGCAGTGCAGAAGTCAGAAAGAAGACAGTTCAGCCTACAGTCAGTCTTCATTCCACAGGATGGATTCGTGAATCTGGCAAGTATTTTTACTTGTAAACCAGACAAATTTCATATGAAAGTCAATGGAATGAAGTAAACATGGAAATGCTTCACGCCACTTCTGCATCACTTTTCAGACTGTAATCATACATTTATAGCAAACATACTAGCACATTATCGGCATATGATATTTGCACTCTCTGCTTTTGCATTTCCAATCTACAAAGAGGCAGTAAGAAATGGTTTCTTTTAAAGAAGCTACAACTGACCCCACAATTTAAGGATGTGAAGGTCCTTGAATGTGTCCAGAGGAGGGCAACAAAGCCGGTGAGAGGGCTGGAAGGAATGTCCTATGAGGAGCGGCTGAGGACTTTGGGCTTGTCTAGTTTGGAGAAAAGGAGGCTGAGGGGCGACCTCATCACTCTCTACAGCTTCCTGAGGAGGGGACATGGAGAGGGAAGTGCTGGTCTCTTCTCCTGGGTATCCAGTGACAGGACACATGGGAATGGTTCAAAGCTGCACCAGGGGAGGTTCAGACTGGACACTGGGAAGCACTTCTTTACCGAGAGGGTGGTCAAACACTGTAACAGGCTTCCTAGAGAGGTGGTCGATGCCCCAAGCCTGTCGGTGTTTAAGAGGAATTTGGACAATGCCCTTAACAACATGCTTTAACTTTTGGTCAGCCCTGAAGTGGTCAGGCAGTTCGACCAGATGATCGGTGTAGGTCCCTTCCAACTGAAAGAGTCTATTCTATTCTATTCTGACCACATGATGGTTCCTTTTTTCCAATATAGAGTCAAAAAGCATACTCAATACACCATCAGTAAATAAAGACTTGGTAGATACCAGAACTGCTTGCAATTCTGCTACAAAAGGCACTTTTCATTCTGCTGCACTCCATGCCTCTCAACTCCTGCTATAAGAAGAGCAACCTGGTCTCAGTCTGTTTCTTTCACTATGTGGACATTACACACAGGGAATCGAAAGCAGCAGCTGGATTTGAGTTTAACATCCATTGCCTACAAGTTCAACTTGTAAGTGTTTTGTTTGGGGTTTTTTGGGTTGATTTGTTTTTGTTGTTTTTTTTTAAGGTAGATCTGCATGCTTTCAGAGCTTCCTCATGACCATTAGTAGCCATAGGTCCCTCCTGATCAAAAAGCTTTTCCAACTGCACCTCAGGACTCTAAGACAAGTTAGGTCCCTACTTGTGTTAGTTCTCTCGTGAGTTTTTAGGCATCTTTTCATCGACTGTACAAACCTGATGTTATAGAGAGCATCAGGCATCAACCACTGACCCTCTGCCTGGGTTGGGAGAGTTAAGAAAGTGGACAGATTGCAAGTTAAGGGGAACAGATAAGGGGAACATCTCAGACAGATATGGGAACATTGTCAGCACATTCAAACTGCTGGTATTGCAGATATCTTTAAAAAAACCATGCTTGTTCATAATATCACTAATACAGAAGAAAGAGACTAAAAACTAACAGTGTGACTGATAGTGCCTTCTAACAACGCAGCAATCATAATGCTTGACTTGAAAATGTTTCCATTAAAAAAAGAAACATGCCTATATACACATGCACTTGTCTATAAAATGATTGTTAATCTGCATTTACATGTGCAGGAGACCATAATTAACTTCTTTAAAAACTCCACTATTCAACATAAAATACCGGTTATTTTTATCCTGGATCTTTACATGACACAGCTTCAGAACTGTTTCTTAAACACTTAAAAGCAAATAAAGGAAACACGACTCATACCTGTATCAGGCATTTACTGACATCGCTAGCACAGAGCGCCTTATTGCAGGCTGTTGATGACTGGATCCACAGCAGGAACAGAAGGAGAGTGACTGTGGGTGCCGTGACGTACTGCGACCTCATGTTTCCTGCAGGTGAGCAATTTTCACAAGTACTTCAACCAGGACTGAAATAAAA